>VTPC01006869.1:8897-26234 GCA_011009095.1 Ignelater luminosus | reverse complement strand
AAGATTTTTATGTTCGCTAAGTTGCCTGTAGGAAGCGTGTGCTTGAAGTGCTCTTTCAAATTTATACTCAGACCCAACGTATATATGCTAATGCGTGTTTTGTTCTCATAAAAGCAATAGCGTTTTTAAAATTTATAAAGCGAAAACAATATTTCTTCTCAATCACGACAAATATTTAATAAGCAATTCAGCATCATCTTCGAGCTTTCACTCCCTACGAAAGAAATCTTACAAAATATTTATTCAATATAGTAGGCACTTGTTTTATTAACTTAGCAGATGCTCAGCGGTTAAGCGCTAACCTAGCAATAGGGGTGATTTGGTTTCAGCTCCCGGAGCACCTTCTCCAGCTCGGCTTTTCTGTGGTTTTACTAGAGTAATAAATGGGTTCGCTGAAATACAAGGAACATATTTTGTGCAAAATTAGTTTCCCAAATTATCCCCGTATGTCTATCAAGCTTCATTCTCTCATTTTTCTTGTACGTGAAAAAATAATTATCTTACAAGAAAATAATTTCCAATTATTTTAAAAGAGTTTGTTTACCTTGATTATAGATCTTATAGGAAAATCTTCTGGAAAACGTGACTTAATCAGTACAAATGTATTACATTGTAACTTTTAGTAACAAATGAATCGTAAAATCACTTCATTAGGGTGAAATGTAAGTGAGCACCACCCAAAAATTAACGATTTTGTTGCTACACGTTTATTACATTTGATTCAATAAAAACACACATTGTTACGTTTTATCATCTTTAGGCAAAACAAGTAGTTTTCTTTTCTGCTGAACGTTCGTTTTCAATTATACTATTATAGAAGTTGGTTCTTTGTACTGACACTGTAAAGCTGTAACCTTTACATGCATAGAGTTTGTGAAACCTTCATTTAAACTAGTAGTTCCTGAGGAGGTTCTAGTATTTTTTGTTAAAGTATGTGCTTTGAAACATTCAGGCATAGAAAGCTGTAAAGGTTCTAATATGCGTTTACCTAGTTGTATCGTATTTGAAGTGGAGTCACCAGCGTAGCTAGTGGAGCAGGGGGCCTAAATATGTTGTATGTGTACATAAAAAATTGTTTTATAAGTTCTAATCACAATATCCAAGTACAGCTGATTGTGCAATTTTATTTCTACTTATCCAGTCTAAGTGTATATTTACATTTGTATCTAATTCTTAAAATTGCAGTTTTATAGCTTGTGGTTTTTAATTTTTATTAAAGTACTGACTGGATGTACCTTTTAATGTTCATTTTTTGAATATTTAATAAAAATCTAGAAAGAGCAAAATTCTAAATTAAAAAAATTAAAAATTGTAGGAGAAGTTTTATTTTTGAAAATGAGGGTTTTCTTAGAATTTAAGATTTCATGCGTAGAGTAACATAAACGCTTGTGGCGGCCTCCGGTAGTATACATACAAATGATACATTGTCTCAGGGGAATTGCTTTTCGAAATGGAAGCACAGGCAAGATTGATGGATGAACCATAGAGTTTAGAACCTGCTTGAAATAATGAATTGTCCAATATATTCAACAAAGAAGCCAAAAAGTCACATTTATGGAGTCTCTGTTTGTCAGATATTGTCTTAACTGTAACACTATCCAGCTGGGGAAGCTTCAGAAGTTGCCAGAATGCTTTCGAAAAAATGCACGTTTTGAATTTCGAGTAAAACAATGAGAACCAAGTATGAAAGTAATCCCAAGTTTTTTTTAGAAAACTCTCAGTACTGCTACCAAGAAAAATTAAAGAGAAATCTGACCATCTGTCTTAGTCTACTAGTTAGCGTATTACCATGTCCTTAAGCCCAGCAAGCACAAAGCACTGTTTAGCCCAAGAAAATATTAATCCAGTCCATCTCATGCGTGTTAAGCTTGTACCTCGCCTACTGAAACAGTTATGATTGGCGAAGTGGCTTAGCCTTGGGCTACTCTCTTTATAGTAAAAAATAGTAACCAAAGGGAGCATAATGCTAGTTTGTAGGCGTGATATTGTCAATCTCGTGTAAATATTATTTAACTAAACAGTAAGTCCACACAGTTAAAAAAACGCAAAACAGTGTTTTGGTCATAGTGTAGCACAAGTTGCTACCTTACGATTTCCCTTCTTGTCAGATTTGCAATAGGTTCCTTCTGGCTTTTACTATTTGTTACTTTAAGATTAGCTCCTACAATGTAGAAATTTCATGCTGGAATTAATGCTTTCTCAGATTTAATGGTTAGCCAGCCTCTCAATATAGTGCTTCCCTTCTTGTAAATGTTCCGTTTGGTTTCAATCACAAATATAGAAACTTAGAATAAATACAAAGTCAGCAAGTTCTTATACATACTGACATCTAATCTGCGTGTTTTTCTTCCATCTCGTTTGACTTTTGTTTCGATAAAAGGTACACCATCTAGAAGTGGCTTGGAGTAAGAAAGTTGCAGTTACTACGTTTAGAGTGCAATTTCACTAGTTTGCAGTAGTGCACGGAACTGCAAAGATGTGGTTCGGCAGTAGTTACTCAGTAATTGCCCCCCGTTCTTTCTTCTCTGGAGTCCTAATGCCTTGCCCGACTTGGGAGGTATTCGGTCGCAGGTTAACCACTTTCTGTTCCAGTATAAGTTCACCTTTTTATTATTACGATTGAAGAGTTCTAAAACATCTACAGTAGCGATTCGCAAAGAGAACTGAAAAGCAACATTGAAAGTAGTAAAATAGGGGAATTTTACAACCAGATGGTAAATTCTAGGGTATACATGGGCACGGGTCCAGGTAGGCCGTATTAGCTTGTAAATACAACAAAGCGCATTTGTATATTTTACAACCTGACTATCAGAATTAATTATCTTGGTCAGATATCTGCTTTAAAATTAGTTTCTGCTGATAAATTTACCTTTATAGAAGTCAATTCTGCTTCTGGGAGTTGCCGGGCTGGAGCTATGGGGCTCGCACCGCCAACTTTTGCTATCAGTCAAATACCTCGGCATCACTTTCACCCGCATGTTGAGATGGAGCGACGAACTGAAGCACTCATCTAGCTGCGCAACAGCGGTATTCTAGCTGCCATACACGGACGTTGGTACACATCTACAAAACCTTTATGAGACGCGTGATGGATTACCGATTCACAATTTTCGCCACCGTGCCTTCACATGCGATCGCCAGACTCCTATAGAAGGAAAGGGCCGTCTGCAGGCAACCTTTGGCTTTTCCGAGGAGAGAATTCTTTCTTAGATGCGCGCATTGAATTTTCAAGGATCGATACGTGAGTAGGGCGGTAGAACAAAACAAAGAACACCTTATCGAGATCCTCAGAATTTAATCTCTACTTCCGCATAGGAAACCCTCCGTCCTTATGAGACGCGCCATCAACTTGATCTTTCGAATTGGTAGACATCCCCCACGTATACAGATAATTCACTCTAGAGGGCCTCATTCACTCTTCTCCGACGCGATTACCGAACGGCGTTGTTAGCTATCGTCGCGTTACTGTTACATTCGGGAGGTGCAAGGATTAGTCCCTTGAGCTAACTGTTTTCACTAAAGCCTTACCGTGGTTTTCCTTATACAACACAGCGCCAACAACAGTCCCAACACAACAAAATCAGCTTTTTCTCTATATCAACAACGAGAAACTGTCGCGTCGTCCATGTCACATCCGTAATCATCTCGCTGCCATTGGATTCTTACAAAGCTTTACGTTTACTTTCCGCTACGACCCAACTTCGAGCGAGCACCACCTGCACTGAACTTGTACGTTGCACCTCCACAAAACCAACACACTTTAGAATGGCCTCTGATTTCTGAAGGGAACTCGAATTTTCTCCTTCTGAAAATTTGATTCTTCTTAGAGTTCAAATAAAAATCTTTCCTGGCCTTTCCCGAACGCAATAAAAACTGGACCATGTCCGGTCAAAAGATGTAAAACTGAAGTTTTCTATCTCAAACAGCGATATATGGCAACGTATGCATGTGGAATATCATGCTTGCAAAGTTGAAAGAGTTAAGGCTTGTGTAAACAAATGGACATCAATCTCTCTTTAACGTAGGTGAAAGTAGCCATAAAGTACCTACGTATTACAACGAGGCCGTGCCCTAACGTGCGAAAACTGTCAAGGTTTTTGGACATCAAACACATCCTTATCTACTTTCTACTCATGCACGTGCTCAGCATGACTCTTGCGTGATTGAAGAATGCACCAGAAACCATACAGAAATTGATCCAGTTGCTGAAACATAGCCAGCTGCGGTTGTAAATATGAAGGTTGCTGCTAGTATTTTATAAATGTGAGTATGTAACATCTGTTTTACTCTAAAAATCCATATCATATGAGGTACATTCAAGGGAACTCAGCTAAACTGTCTTTTCTAATTCAAAATTCCGATATATTTTAAAGAGGTCTAATAGCCATGGCTGCTGATTCCTTCACAAAAAAAATAAATATGCACCACTGATTAAGGCACTTTTTACACAAATTCTTTAAAACGTATCTTGATTAATTAGAAAAGATGGCTTAGCTTCTAGATGGAAGTTTGCATGTTACCATTTAATTATTGTGATCAATTTAATACTATTAGAAACGCAATCAAGTTGAATTTGCTAATGTAGAAATCTACAAAATAGAATGTAGTCTGAATGATGAAATAAGTCGCGTAAGAAGTGAATTTGCTCGAATAAAGATTACAAAAAATCGCCATATCTTCTGTAAGACCTGTCTGACACTATGAAAAATTTTGTAAAAATTTAAAAACTATGCAACTTGCACAAAATTTCTACTTTTTAGATGTTCTGAAAATTTTTTGCTCAACGAAATTTCTACAAAAATTTCTATGTAAACTCCGTTTGCAACGATGAAAAATTTTTTAAAAAGTAATTTTTAAGAAATTTATCAGAGAATCTTTCATAGTGTCAAACAGGTCTAAAGGGTAATAGAAACACAATATTTTTCACAAAAGTATTCCGTTGTAGGGAAAGACAGATTTCGAATAAGTTTGTAAGGGGTTACAGCACCAGTTTTCCAAAGGGCTACAAGTTAAATGACCCACTTGGTATATTTAATACGAAAGTCAATAATAATTCATAACTTTTCTACTTATAATACGAGTACGATATCAAAAGAAACATTGTAATAAAATTCAGTTCGATGAACATGCTAGTATGAATGTGAAACTAAATGAATCGAATGGATTTTATGAGTAGAGACTACTCAATAGTAGTGACAATAATAGTGGTCATGTAAATCGTATCTACATAAGTACATACATACATACATACATACATACGTAAACTACGTCATAAAGGGATTATTCTGCCGTACACTAAATGCATACATATCAGAACAACTTTATTAAAGGATTTCACGTTAGCTTACACGGATAATCTTGTACTACAACAGGGAGCTTTGCATATTCTAATCTGACTTTGCAAACTGCAAGATTGCATCATTAGTCATAATAAACCAGAACACATTCGCAACAGTCTATTTGTGAACCAAATTTGTATTCATTCATATTTCTAGTTATATTGTAATGAAAGCCATTGTATAATATTAAATTGACGAGTATATTTGATATTTATTTTACTATAATGTTGGCAAATTGAATTAACAAATGCCATGAAATATAGTCATTTAATATTGAAAATATAATCATTTTCTCACATTAGGTTTAATAGAACCTTATTTATACGCAATGCCGATGGCAACGCTATTGTTTGTCGTATTCTATAGAATGTCTCATTTCAATATTTGCATATACGACTCGAGCTGTCATGTAGTTTCTAATTAAATCTTAACTAGTTTTACTCTTGTCAGAGTTCTCATATCTTCCTTCAACATGCCTTTGACAAACATCCCTTTCCGACTTTTTTCTCAAAGTGCTACTTTAATGGACATACAAACCACAGGACAAACCGGAACTTCTCCCAACACTTGTTAGTTATAACGGCGGCGTGAACTTCCGCAGTACTAAATACCCAAACAAATCCAAATGTCGCGTAGTGGTTACAATTCTAGCAACTGACAGTTAATTTAATTGAGCTAAATTTGTAAGATAAACAGGATCAATTTAGACAAACGGAATGTAATTATGTCTGTATATTTAGTATAAATAATGTTTACGGTAGGTTTCTTTCAGATGAAATTGTCATAATCTTTAGGAAAGCGTCTTTGAAATTTTAAGATTCACGATACGGGGATTATGAAGGATTGAAGACGATGAATTAAAATCAAGCTCTTTTGTTGACGTTGCTTTGATGCTATTTATCTTTTGTTAATACACAAATTAGAACATTACAGTTGTAAAGCTGTAAATTTAATATTTTCAGTGTGTATTAGCGTGTTGAAATCTGCTATCACAGTTGGAAAATGTAATCGATTTAACAACTTTGCATAATAAATATGATTGCAGAGAAATGAATGCATTTTACAGCTCGCTATGGTTGTTAATTTAGACACACGCGCATACCTCTGAAATAGAAACAAATAAAAAATATAAAAATTAAAAAAAAAGGATGGGAATAATTTTGGGAAATTGTCATTTTTAATTGATTTGTTGCATGACTTACTAATAAAACTTAAAAAATAAAGTTAAGTTACTCCGTCCAGAAATCACAATGAAATTGATTATTGTCAAATTCAAAATCAATTAATACAGTTCTTGGTTCAAGGATAGATCAAGCTTGTGCTGATAATAGCCAAGTTTTTTTTCACTATCACAGGTCGCAAAACTGAAGGTGGCTATGGGACTTGCTAGTGCTAACTCTTTTACTTAACTTCTTTGGTAAAGTCTGATACGAGGGTCTTCTTTCAAAGCGAAGTTCTTATTATAAACACTTTTCTGTGTTACCATGTACCAGACTTTGCCTAGAGCGTGCACGCCACAAACCAGTATTCTCCAGAGTCCTATTCTCTCACATCTTCTACTAACTCTTTTTTCCAACTTTGTCTACATTACTGCCCTGGTGGGGATTCTTTCTCATGTAGATGCGTCGGTACGTGAATGAGCAAAACACAGATCAGGTACTAGAGACTTTCCCAATTTGATCTCCACTTCCCAAAAGAAAACCAAAGAAGCGATTCGAGATTTCCCTGGATATCCTCGCGGTAATGTTGATAACTTTTCCTTAGTAGGTTCCCGGAAAACAAGATTAACAAATTGACTTACTTTTTAGTATGTGTATGTAGAATACACCGTTTATTATAAGTGTCACAGATAAGGAAAAAACATCCCTTCAATTTATCAAATGAGCAAATTAATAGAAAAAGATAAACAGAAGGAAAACATATAATAATAATAATAATAATAATAACTTTATTTACCACAGCTATTATAATTGCTTAATATAATCAATTAATTTACTTCTACATATGTTGTACTGTGTACAATATTTTATATCATTAGGCAAATTGTTATACATAGTAAGTCCTTTGTAGAATAATGTATTATATCGTTTTGTAGTTGTCACTACTTCAATATAAAAATCTGTTCTATTTCTTGTATTATATGAATTTATTAATTTAACCATATCATCAATATTATCACCTTCTATATATAACATTGTATCATCTGCAAACATAATTAACTTACAATTATGAACATATTTAGCGATATCATTGACATATAAATTGAACAGAATCGGTCCCAATATTGTTCCTTGCGGAACACCATAATTATTGTTGATCGCAGAAGAAATGCTGTTATTAAATTTAACTTTTTGGGTACGATTTGTTAGAAAATCTTTAATCCATTTTTGCACACACCCTGTAATACCAATTTTGTCCAATTTATAAACCAAGACATCTCTGTTGATAGTTTCAAAGGCTCTCTTAAGGTCTAGAAATATAGCTATTATGATTTTATTACTTTCTGTCTGCCTAAACCACTCATCACAAACATTTAATATAACAGCTTCACACGAAAGACCGTTACGAAAACCTGATTGGTTTTCCACTAACACTTCATTCTAATCACAAAAACGAACAATCTGGTCTTTAACTTCCACTTCAAATATCTTTTCAAATATCGAAACTGTCTTGATTGGTCGAAAATCCTCACATTTGGATGAATTAACTATTTTTGGCACTGGTGTCACATATGCAGTTTTTAGTTGTTCTGGAAAGATTCCTTTTTGCAGTGATGTATTCAATACTTCCAAGAATCGGTTACCTATTACTTCAAAACAATCCCTTACAACGTTGGTGGTTAATAAAGTGTCTAATTCAATTGTAACCTTTAAAGATTTGATTATTTTATTTATCTTCTCCATAGTTACTATTTCGATGGTTTCGAAATTTCCTTTAGTCTCAATATTGTCGAGAATATACTGTATGTTGTCGTTTGCCATTATGTTACTTCTAATTTCCTCAATACTTTGGACAAAGTAAACATTAAATTTCTCAGCAATCTGTTTTTCATCTGTTGCAATTACAGAATTGAATAGAACATGTTGTTTAGTTGTTACTTTTTTATGTGGTAGCAAATTCTTTAATCTTTTCCAAAGTTCCTTACCTTGAACATTTCTCACAGTATTTTTTAGGTACTGTTCCTTATTATTTCGAATCATATTTAGAACTAAATTTCTTTGATCTTTATAATTATTCCAATCTTGTGTGTTCTTTGTGAACGTTGCCCTTTTAAATCTTTCATCTCTTTCTCTCATATTTTCAATAATTTCTCCCACGATCCACTTATGTTCTTGGTATTTATACGGAATTTTTATATCTCTTATAGGATAATTGTTATTTACAACATTTAAAATACTACTAACACAATTGTTAGTCAATAAATTTACATCTGTCTCAGCATTATTCCACGATGTTTGCAGTAATTCATCTTGAAGTGACGTTTTATTGTAGTTACGAAGACGTCTTTTTCTTTTTATTATATACTTGGGTGTATCATCAAGTTTATTCTTAATTTCAATACTTATGATAGAATGGTCATTAATTTTTGGCGTTAATATTACCTCATGTTGGATATTATTTATATTTGAGATGAAGTAATCAATTAATGTACTGGAGTGTTGTACTGTTCTTGTTGGTTCTTTAACCAGCTGAAATAATCCATGTCTATATATTACATCTTTTATTTTATTTACGTAATATGCTGGTTTTAAGTAATCCAAATTAAAATCCCCAACAATTATAATGGTACCATTGAAATCGATGTTTTCCAGGAAATGATCAAAATGTTCAATAAATAAATTATCATTCACTTGCGGTGGATGATACAATGCTATTATTATTGGGTAGCTTTCAGATTGTAACATTAATTTTATTCCTGAAATCCATATAAAAGCATTATTAGTTTCATTTATCACTTTATATTTAACTCTTACATTCGCATAAAGTGTGACACCTCCTGTTCTCCTGTTGTTAGTGTACGTACTTTCCATATTGTAACCTGGTATTGATAATTCTGATTGACTTAATATCTTCGTCCAAATGGGTTTCTGGTAGACAAAAAATGAATGGCTTAATGCGTTGTACTACAAAAGATATCTCATCCCGATTATTTATAAGCCCTTGGCAATTAAAATATATAATTTTACTTGCATCTTGATTCATTAGTTGCTACAGGTTGTACTTAACTTTTTCCTGCTCTTTATCAACCATCCTTTTGTAGGAGGGACAACTCAAATCTTTCGCTGAACGATTAATATCTAGTTCAATTTTAAATTTGTCCTTGGCAATCATGCAATTTTTGCATTTCAGGTAATCTGCGAGGCAATCCGATACTTTATGTTCTCCACCACATTTGTAGCAAGTGATAATATTTCTACACTTGCTAGCCTTGTGGTTATATCCACAGCATTTATAACATCTTGTAATATCAACGTATTCATGTGCGTTACACCTTCTCCAGTTTTAATAATTCGTTTGTAGGTATAATAAATTTGTTTCAACACTAAACTAAAATACGAATATGTACACATGATTTTATCAAAGACCGTTTTGTTCTTTTCTCGTTTGATTTATCAAAGATATTAAATAACGTAACTTGAAAATAATATAAAGATAAAACCAAAGAAACTGAATTCAACCGAATGAAAATTTATTCTTTATAAAGACGTTTATTATGATTCAAAGGCGTTGGAAATACTTGAAGAACAGAATGCAATTTAACAAAGTCAGAAAAGAATTATCTCATTATTCTAACATGTGAATAAAGCTTTATGCCTCTATAGAAATCTTAGTTACAAGCTCAGAAATTAAAAGCTTGTCTTTCCCAGCCGGAAATATTAATTTTTTCACGTTCGTTAAAAAAAGTGCAACATTTTTCATTAATTTTCGTTTATAAAGGATGCGTTTGTTTCATCGCGATAGAAGCGTGAAAAAAAGTGCCATATCGGTTCATTTTTTCACGCATTTGAGTGAAAAAAAGTATCGTAACGTGTCATTTTTTAACGCAAAATATTTAAACACATAGGAGGCTGCCGTTGTTATGATACACACTGGCATTTGTCAGAAATTAGAACGCATCGATGTGATGCGTCGAGAAAACTGTTATTGAAGTAGGTAGTTCTTGATTTTTATTACGAACGTGAAAAAAGTTTTGTATGCAATTCGTGAGTAAAGTTATTTTTTTACTCGGGGGATTTGCAAAGGCAAACTGTCCTTTTCATGAAAAAAAAGATACACTTTACTCACTTGTTGCATAAATAACTATTTTATGTCTGTTACACAATTCGATGATTAGCGTCGTTGTAATTCATAAGTAAGCCCCAGAACGGATGATACAAACTGGTATGCAATTAAACTTTAAATTAACTAAGACTAAGTCGTAATAAGCGATATCGGACACATATTTAGTTCCCAACGGACTCGGCTGGTAAGTTTGATTCTTTGAAACTCGCACCCTTGTATACCATATGTATTTAGATTTCGATAAATCATTCCACTCAACGTTCCAATAGAATGCTTAGTTCCACACAAATTACACTAGAAAAGTCCAATAAGATTATTTAAATCCATAGAACAAGACTTTAACACAAATCTTGATAAAAGGAATCAAGTAGAAGAAAGTTTCACTAATTACCACAGAATTCCAATAGATTGATGGTACAAAATTTAATGAAACCATTCAGGTACACAAACAATTACGATACAAAATGAACCATTGAGATGAATTCAACACTTTGTGCCAACCGTATATGAAGGTTTACGACAAAAAATGCTCACCAAAAAAGAAAGCGAATTTTTCCAACTGGCAAAGATTCTATGGGAAAATAAAAATCGTAATGCCATTATCTTATATTTATCCAGAATCTTTAATTTTGAACAAGTATGCTAAGAAAATATCTCACTTTATCTTCTTCTTTCAATTTGTAAATGGATGCAAAGCAGTTATACTCTATTTTCGAGATATTGACGAAAAATGATTTGTCTCCCCGCATCTTGCTTATTTGAAGAGTTATCAAAAAATTCTACAGATATTTTTTACTACAAATCCAATGTCCAATACCTTGGCGCACTTGGTTTGTTGCTCAAAGTTTACCGTTTTTGAAAAATAGTTATTTTGCAATGGAAATCATAGTTGGCCATGATTTACCTGAAAAGGTTATTGTTCAAGCTTTACAAATATACAAGTTATATCTAAACTCTACGTCAATCTCTATATCTTAGCATCCATGGATGAATGATGATGATTGGTGGAAAAATTCTTTTCCTATGTCAATTCGTTGATAAGTTATGGCAACTCAAAGATGACGCCAGATTACCAGTTTTTCTCTAATAACTTTTGACCGTAGTGAACAATATTGTTCAAATTTTGAGCATTTCCTTATTTTTACACTAGAATGAAATGGTGTGAATTCAATTCAGTTTTTTTTTAATGGAAAAGCTTTTGCCTTGAGCACCCCTCATCTTTTCCTTAACGAAACTTTTCTGTCTACCTGTCACTTTTAAACTAGTCATTATTTAACAATTCAAAGTGAAAATTTTTTTGCTTTTTCATGTTTTGGATTTGAGCAATGGTTTTCAAAAAAATAATAAACAATTGCTTGCAGAAACTAATTAATTTTTATTGTTTGGTTAAAAAGCAAAAAACAAACAAAAAAATCTAAGTAAATCTTCATTTCTAATAGCGGTAAAATGCTTAATTGTCTTATGTTTGCAAAATACGCAAAAGTCGATGCATAAATAACTATTGATATCTTGATTTTTTGCGTATGTTGCAAACATAAGGCAATTATGTATTTTGCCTCTGTTAGGAAATGAAGTTAGATCTCGTTTCAGCAAACAATCATTTGTTATTTTCTTGAAAATTATCGCTCAAATCGAAAAAATGAAAGAGCCAAAAAGTTTCTTTTTGAATCGTTCTTCTAGAGTAACGAAGGACTACTTTAAAAGTTAAGGTAGCCACAGAAGAGTTCCTTTAAAAAAAAAAGGAGGGAGGTGCTCAAGATGAGGGTCTTCTCATTAAGCAGACTGAATACAATTCACAACATTTCATTCTATTGTAAAAATAAGCAAATGTGCAAAATTTGAACAAAATTGCCAAATGCGGTCAAAAGTTATTAGAGAAGATGCAGTGATCTGACATCATCTTTGAGTCGCCATAACTCTTGAACGTGTTGACATTAGAAAAAATTCTTTTGCACCATATAGAGATTGGTATAGAGCTTGGGTATACCCTATATATAGATTGCTACAAATATGAAAATTTTCAGCGACGGGGAAAACAGCCGAATGAACAAATGAGCATTAGAAAGAAACAGTATATACAACATGTTTAACAACTTTAACCATCAACTGTTGAGGCTTACTTTTACCACAACATGTAAGACATAGTTTTCGTAAGTAAAAAGTGGGAAAAAACAGATTGATACTGTTTGCTATCGCATTAAAACAAAATTAAACAGATGAACATCCCAATTTCTTGCTGTTAGTTATTGCCTTGGCTCAAACTTTTCTTTATTTTTGGCATTGCTCCCATTTTCAACTTCATTAGATGATTTAATATCAGTAGGATTGAATTCATATTTGCTATCAAGTATCGTAGTCAAACGAAGCCGAAGTTGCGTCGGCAGCGGCATGAAGGCGTGATTGCTCACGACAATGTCCACAAACTGTGAAGCCTCTTAATCCTATTTTCTTTTTGCATTAAACAGTTTGTATCGCAACCTTTCGCACAATTGCAAAAAATTGTATTCAGAGGCACAATTTTTTGCAATTATGTGAAACAAACAGCAAGAAAGACGATAACGAAGAAGAATCGTAATTTCATTCATTTCAGGATCCATGTTCTTTGGGGAAAGTTCCCATTAAAGTTTGTGAATATTTTTGATATCACCCTGTTAGCATTAGGCCTATTGAAAAAGAACGTGCCTTACATTTTACCTCGAAGGTGGTGCGGAAATAAAGGCATTATACACATTTTATACTTTCTCTGCTTTATATCACGAAAACGGTTGGTTGTACTTGAAAAATGGATAGAATCTTGTTTGTAGAGAATTTTAAGATCTGCAATATTCATATATTTCTCAATCGAAGTACGAGCAACGTTAAGCGAGATATTTTTGAAAAACCAAGTAATTTAGTCTACAAAAATTCAACTTACTTTATTTTTTAATCTAGATTGCCCGTTTTTATGCCTAAAGTTATTGGGCTATAGCAGAATCTTATTAATTTACCATGATTAAATTAGATTTTCGATTCAACTACCGTACTTCCTACCAAAAAGTTTGCAACCTAGCTCAAAATAAGTTTGTTCGTGCAAGTGAAATACATACATCTTTTGGTGATCCAGATTGCAATAAGTTCTGCCAAACTATCAGACAATACAACGTCGTGTCCTCAGTTATACAATTCAGGAGCATTAAACTGTCTTGAATGTATGACTGGCGTTCAAATTACTTCCATTATCGTCAGTCGTGGGCATTCTGGAGAATTACAATTAATCTACCAGCATACCTGAACTGATAATACCGAGTATTTGTGATTGGTAGTCAACATTGATTTTTTAAGATTCCAAGAAAAGTTGAAAAACGTTTTCTGTTTTTTCAATGTTTTTCCATTTATAGGGGATATCTTCGAAGTTACTTATAGAGCTTTTACATTAGGCTTTTTTCTGCGGGTAGAACTGCTTGTAGTAAGTAAAACTATTTACCAACCCTTCTTTTTGGGAATTTGGCAATGCATTACAAGGATTTTTGTTGGTATAATTAGCCATTGGTTATTTACTAGTTTATAAAATTGACTTTTTTTCGGCTTGTGTCTTTTTTCTAAATAATTTAGACTGGACTGGAGAATGAGTTCAACCGAGTGGGAATGGCCGAGCCGAGGTTGATAATCTAATGGTGTTACACATTTTCATAGTGTACCATACATAACGACATTTTTGAATGAGTCACCATATATGGCTTCACATACAGAGTGTCCCAGAAATGCATATAAAGCTTGAAGTAGCCCTATTCTAAACTAATATAGATCCCAAAACTGCTGACTTCCTAAAGTGCTTCTATTCTTCACACGACGGAAAAAAATAATATTAAATTTGGCAACAGCGTAAAGGCATTTAACAAATGCAGTATCAAGTAAGTAGGGTGATTTTCATTTTAGCTTTTGGTATGGAGCATTAACAAGGATATTTTAAAGATTCGTTTTTGTATGTCAAAATTATAGCCAAGTTCAATTTCTATTATTTTATATAAAAATTTCTAGAAAATACTAATGTCTGAATATTTTAGCAAATCCGAATGTGGATTGTTTGAATGGAAATTCCAAATACTTGAATTAATAATTTTATGAATAACACAAAACATGCACAAAGCTGGTGCTTTGAGCATGTGTTCTCAATAATTGCATGTTGAACGTGCCGAAGTATTCCTTCGTTGACTGCTGCTGCTGCTGTTTGATGACTTCTGTCAATTAGTTCATTTACAGTATCGACAGGACTCAGATACACCATATTCTTCAGATGCCCCCATAAGAAAAAGTAATAGTGTTAAATCCGGGTTTTGGGCGACCAGCTTGTAGCACCTTGACGACCAATCCAACTCTGTGGATAATTCTCGTTAAGCCATTGCATTGCATAATGCGATGGAAACATCTAATAAAAATGGTAAATAGTTGTTTAGAAAATTCAAATAATTCTCAGCAATTAGTCGATGGGGTAGTAGAAAAGGTCCAATTAATTTGTTGTCAGCTATTTCTGGAAACACGTTGACATACAAACGAATAGATTGTTATTTACAAAGCCTAGATCTCTTCTTCGTCTTTCTAACAACCATTCTCAAACTGTTTAATTTTCAGCCTCCATAATTTTTTCAAGGAAATGCTGCACTCTTCTTTCAAAACTCTCCGAACAGTGGACTTTGATGCACCTAATGTTCTTGAAATGCTGCGCCCTCTAGCACTCGGTTGGATAACTAATTCAAAAATTTCTTCTTCTAAATCAGGTTGTCTGATTATTCGTTCTCGACCTCTATCTACTTGTGAATCGGAAAAACATTTCTCGTTTTTCTAAGTCTACTATCGCAGATCGTATCACAGCGTGATTTGTATTTCGTCTTTGTGGAAAAAATTCGGCTCACTGTTATGGTATAGTACAGTCAACTCATAAAGTAATGTCGCAAAATGTTTTATATTTTAGCGTTCAATTTCTCATTTAATGGAGAATTCTGCATCTTATAAATAGTAATCCTATGTACATTCGGTATAATTAGTTGGTAAAAGAGTTTGATGCTTTTGGAAATGCGTTAGCATTAACATCGAACGATGGACCTTTGAAAAAGAATGAAAAGAAAAAATTGGTGATTAAGATAAATTTCAAGTTGAGTAAATTATGATATTGAACACATAACTGTTAGTTAGGAATAATGTAATACAGAAATAATTTATAAGTAAGTATATCCGAAATTAAAAGTAATTTAATAATGTAGAACACTTTTATTAAGATAAAATATAATTTAGAAATGTATTTTGGATCTAAAAGCTTTAAATAATTTACTACACGAGATTTCTTGACTAGAGCATTCTATTAAAAAGTTTTTTATTAATTTATTACAATACCTTCTAGCAGCTTCATTGTAATTACCATGTCCATATTTTCGTTTGCTGTATATTTCATAGCACAAGTACAAATTGAAAATGTGAACAGAAACAAAAAGGAAAAATTGAAAATACGAACAATAACAGAAAACAAAAATTTGAAATATACAGAAAATAACAACAGCAAAAATTTAAAATATTGCCATAGAAGATTCTATTCAAAACAGCTACGTTCCATTTTCCGTGAGACACAAGGTATTATACAAGATGCATTTGCTTGAAGTACAGTTACCGTTTTGGGAATACTAGTAAAATGCCAGAAGGTCGACAACTCAATAAAACTAAATTCTTATAATGTTTAAATTTTACAAATCGACAGTGGAGTGCTAGACAAATCGTGAAGACCAGATTCTATTGGAAAAAAAACCAAATGAACAAACGTGGATTTTATAAAAAAGCAGATGCTTATTATTGAATAAACAGGAAAGATTGACTATTTTGCTTGGAGTATATTCAGTGACATGAAAGATTGGGAAAAATCATTTTTGATCACCTTAAATTCTTATAATAAATAAGTTTCGGCTGGAAAGACGATTTTCCTCTACCGTTTGTTTTACAATTGAATAGTGATTAAGAATGATTCTTACTTTTAATTAATTTTCTTCTCAGGTAAGTCATATATTCCAGTGGTAGGAGACGATTTGGAAAAAACCCGAAAAAGAGGCTGAATGCCCGTTACGGATATCGGAAGATGTTCAATCCCGTAGCTCTAGTCAGAGATGGGTGTGGTTCAATCTAAACTTACCTTCCAAAACAAAGAGGAGAAGCTTACACTCACAGAAACTCTCAATAAATCTGAAAAGATGGTCAAAATTAAGAGCGCCAGAAGTGAAGGTCAAAAGTGAACCATCGGCCACCCCACGCAGCTTCTCATAGACTAGCACTCAATATATGCACTCCTTACAAAGTAACACTCTGTATATGGATTACTCATAAAATATCACCCTGTGTATGGGCCCCACAAAAATAACACCCTGTATATAGGCTTACCCCAAAACTTTTACAGTAGACACTTTATTTATTGAAAGTAACTCAAGATATATTGTTTGACGTGCTCAACTCGTCAATGCTGAGTACACAAAATTCTAACGCTATTAAAACATTTAAATATACTCATTTCGCATTAACAAAATTAAATCACAAATAATAATAAGAAATTAATTATTTCTTACACATCAATTCCTGGGTTTGCCTTGAAAATCACCACCAATAATCCAGAAGGAGGTCTTCAAAAAAGGTAAACGATGGAAACCAGAGGCTTCAGATAGCTTGTTAAATGAACATAATATTGTTCGCTCGGTGTTCAGAT
>VTPC01006867.1:96947-117190 GCA_011009095.1 Ignelater luminosus | reverse complement strand
TTTTTTTTGGTATTCTGCACTTAAATTAACTGCAGTTGCAATTTAAAATAATGCAAAGCGGCACCTAACATACCTATAAATTCTATGCGAAATTACGTATGCAAGGTTTGAGTTTCAAAACACTTTACAGTAAATTAAGTGAAGGTAAGCAAGCTGCTAGTATATAGTAATTATTTATTCATTGCACAACTGCACTCTAACGTGTAAGAGTTAAGTATAAACGTGCCCTTATTAAACACGTTGCATCTCAAAACATGTGCATTATGCACTAACTTTTAATTAAAATTTTGTTCTGTGTTTATATAAGCAAGCTTTACATTTAGAATAATTTAAAGTTAGTCTAGACAAGAGATTCTGAAACAGAAGCATATTTGCATTTTGAGTCTTATTCCCGTGTTTATCATTGCTGTATTATAGATTTTAATAATCCTCTCTCTATTCCAATTTGAATTGCTTTAGGGCTTTAGGTTAAGGCACACTGTGGGGTTGGAAAATAACTTGCGTAGTGGTTAAACGCAAGGTTCTTCCCTCAAATTACGTTTGAGCTATGTCTAACGTCGCACAGAAGTGGAATGTGGTATGTGTAAATAAGGCAAAACAGGGTTAATATTACTCTGGTCTAAAGTCAAAAGTAAAAGCTCGTCTTGCTCCGCTGTTTTGGCTGGTAAGTTTCTCGAAAGTTGTCATTTCTTACAGTTTGCAGTTTAATCATCATATTGTGTTAAGGAAGAGTTTATGAAGGGTAACTAACAATTCACGAATATAAAACGATCCTGCGGGAAAATCCTTGCTGAAGCTTAACAAAAACTGTAATGAGCATTTCCTGTAGTGGAAACTTTGAGGTTATCAACGATAATGGGGGGAGATTGTGTGGTCGTCGTAGGGTGACGGTTTTAGAAGCCTTTTACAGTTACCCTTTAGTTTCCTAAGCTAAGTTAGTTTTGATTCTATTAGAATGTAAACTTTAGTATAATGTAAAGTTTCAAGTAAACATTTAAATCTATTTTAAAGCCTTTCAATTACGTCTTGAAATATACGTCAACCGGTAGAAATTAGTCACAGTTAAGTAAACAGGTTATTTAGATTAAATGTAAAACAAGCTTTGTTTTAACAAAAGCACTAAATTGGTATTCTAGTATCCTGTTAAAGATTTATTTATGCACAACCCGTGTGGCGTTTTAAATATTGATCGACAAAAATTCTATTTATCTTCAAGAAGTCACATTTGTTATTTGTAGTTTCCCTAAGCGTCCTGAAGTGATATCTTTGATACATAGATTTTGAATTACGAGATCTTGTATATGCAAGTTACGTTTTTCTCTGTTTCAAAGGTTTTCAGTGAAAGGTTATAGAGAAATATTCTTGCTCGCGTGCTGCATGCTAAGAGGTATTTCTCTTTCTTTATATAGAAAAATTCAAATGCTAAAAAAATGTTGAGGAAAGCGATTTTTTACATTATTTTGCTGTGTACATGCAGGTTTGATAAAACTGAAAGATGAACAGTTCAATAACATTGAAAAAGCAGTTTTAGTACTCTGATAATCAACATTGCATAAGGAATAAACAATATCAAAATGTACAGGACGTTCCATTATAGATAAATAAATTCTCGGTGGAAGTATGTAACGAAAAGTGACAGCTAAGGGAAAGAAAGAGTAAGAAAGATACCATACTTGCTGTATAACTCTGATGTGCTTTTGAAATAACAACACAAATACAACTATAAAGAGGAAAGATATCCATTAACCAATTTGTCCAAATTGTCCATTCATCTTCGGAAGCTACTAACACTATTCTTTATGATTTTCGCTCTTTATTTTCTTTTATAAATTATTATGGTACCTATCTGTATGTAGGCTCTTTTTTTATTAACTTCAGAATCAAAGTTGGTTGGTTCTAGAGCTAAATCAGAGACAACTATGGCCGAAATCTAAAATTTCAACTGCAGTAGATTATTAAGTAGTGGGAGCTACTTTATATTTTGGTAATTGTATGCGATTGGCCCAGTTATCTTAGAAGACGAAGAATTGCTGCAATAAGGAATATGAAAGATGGTAAGGCTGTGAGCGTTGATGGCATATCTGTGAACTTGTTGAAGTGTTTACAGGAAGAAGATTTGAGAGAGTTAACTATCTTGTACAATGATTTACTATACTAGAGTGGGGAATGGACAAAGGAGTTTATGAGGACTGTGATGATACCACTGGCAAAAAATAACCGGGCAAAAAGGTATGGAAAACACAAATCGATAAGTCTAGTGCTGCATGCAGCAAAGATATGAAGACAGAAGAGGTGAAACCTGAGGAACAAATTGGATTTAGAAAAGGAATGGGAACAAGAGATGCAGTTGGGGTGGTAAGAACAATTAGAAAAAAATATGTGGAAAAGGGAAAACCCTGAGTAATTTCTTTGTAGACTTAGAAAAAGTTTTTGAATGCGTACTGTGTGAAAAGCTAATGGAAATATTGAAAAATAAACGAGTAGATTGGAAAGATAGAAAACTGATTAGAAATTTGTATATGGGACATTAGAGAAAATATGACGGATTAGTTCGAAATTAGTAAAGGAGCAAGATAAGGCTGCTGTCTTTCACCTACTCTTTTCAACATGTATGTTAAAGAAATGGCGGCAAACTACCGAAGAAGAAATTAAAATTGCATGCATTCGGTTTGCTGACGACAAGCTCTTGCTTGCAGAAAACACAGAAAAGTTGATAGAAATATTGGAACAGCTTAAAAGAGTAGAAGAAAAGTATGGATTAAGGATAAAGTAATGCGAATAGGGGAAGATGAAAACATAGAGGTTTACATCAAGGGAGAAAGGTTAGAGCAGATAACGAAATATAAGTATCTAGGAACAGAGATTACAAGCACCTAGAAGAGTTTTGATGAGATAACGATAAGAACTGGAATGGTAAAACGGGTGTACAGGAAGATGAGTAGGATTTTGGAAAGTAAGGTAGAGTTGGAGCTGAGGAAGGGAATAGCAAAATGCTTTGTATGGGGCGTAATGTTGTACGGGTGTGAGACATGGACTATGATGAAGAAAGATACGAAAAGAGTAGAAGCGCTAGAAATATGGGTCTGGAGGAAAACGCTAAACATTAAGTGGAACGATAAAGGTAGGAATGGGGAAGTCCCGAGAAGAGTTAAAGAACAAAGATCAATGTTGGAAACAATTAACATAAGGAAAAAAATTGGTTATTACATGTTTTAAGAAAGGATTGTTTGATGAGAAATGTATTGGAAGGCAGCGCAGAGGGAAGAGGCAACAGGGGAAAAAGAAGGACAAAGACAGTTATGGATATTGGCTCCGGATAGAGAAACGTAGAGAAAATGCACGAGACCTGTATAGCAAAATACTTATGATGATGAATTGTATATCTGTCTGTCTGTCCATCCTATAGAGCTAACTCGACCGATTTCGACCAAACGTGGAACATAGATTTTTGAGATCCTGAGGCTGTGCAAGAAATTTTCGGTGTTAGTCCAGCGTGAACCTTTAAAGGACTTTAACTCCTAAAGGTTCATAAAAAAATTAAACAAAATTTCAACACCAGTCAACCGTTTTACTGTACAGACATGGGATTTTGATCATTGGTAGTGGACAATTAAAAACTCTTTAATAAGGCAGGTACCGGCGATGACCTTTCGTTTCTTTCTATTACCTTCTAGGTCTCAAGGGCAGATGATTGTACAGACATTTAAATTTGTTATTGGTAGTGAGCGATTAAAGCGGTTGGCAGAGGCAGGAAGTGAGACGGAAATATCAACTCGTTTAGGTTGCAGCTTACCTCATTCTGAACAGTCAGATAGTGCCTACTGTACTCTTTGAGATGCAATGACAACATGACGATACTCTACAGCTACTTCTGTAAATGCGTTTACTACGGTTTATTTTGATATCGACAATTCTGACATGGTTGCCAGAATAACCAAAAAATCTTTGTTGAGGTAGAAGGTACAGGAGAATACACAAAAAAGAGTAAAGGAAAGATTTTCGAAGAACTACGACATGAGGTAGATAAAGGTACACACAGAATAATAATTATAGGAGACCTGAATGGAAAAGTAGGAAACAATAACGAAGGTATGGGAAAACAAAACGATAATTACAAAAAATTTAAACGGAGATAAAATAATAGAATTCAGCTGAGAAAACGAGTTAAAAATTGGGAACACGCTCTTCGGCATAAAAGCTTACATAAAATAACAGAAGAAGTGACAAGTAAGAGCGAGAAACCAATAATTAATTATTTCCTATATAGTAAGCAAAGAAATTTGGAACTAGGTAAGAAACAAAAATAAAAAGAGGAGCCGAGATAGGAAGTGACCATTACTTACTAACAATAGTATTAAAACAAGAAATAGAAATACACAAAACAATAATAAAGACAAAGATAAAATGCTATAGGCTGAAAGCACCAGAGGTTAAACAAAACTCCAAAAGAAATTAGACGAAAATCTACAGAAAGCTAGAGAAGAGAGAGAGGGTGAAAACATGCGGGGAAAATTTAAAAGTGCAGCCCTAAAAAGCCGTGTAATGTTAAAAACAGTAAACAGGAAGGTTAGAAGAATACACTGGTGGTCAGAGGAAGTAGTAGAAGCTATCAAACAAAAAAACAGTAGTGGGGAAAAGTTCTTAAATACGAAGAATCAAAAACAGTTTGAAGAATATAAACAGGAACGAAACAAGGTCAGGAGATGCATAAAAAGACTTTGAAAAAAAATGGCGCAAGCGTATGGAGAAAACCAAAAACTGTTTTTTAGCACAATAAAAAATACAAACAACAAAAAACCTGAAACACTAAATAATATAAAAGAAGCTATAAGAGATGTCATCACTAAAAAAGAAAGAGTCATGGAAAGGTGGAAAGAGTTTTTTAAAAAGCTATTAGATGGAAAAGACATAAGCAAGGAATAGAATAAAGATAAGAAAGCAAAAATAAAGGTAGACAAAAACGAAGAAATAACAAGAAAAGAAGTACTAGAAGCGATAAGAAAAGCAAAAACAAAAAATGCACTGGGGCACGATAAAGTATAAAAAGGGGATAGTCAACAATCTCAAAATTACAAGAACATAACAATGTTGAGCAATGTGGCAAAAATATATGCAAGGGTAACCGAGAAGAGACTAAGGGAAAGATGAGTAAACACATTAGAAGAAATTCAAATGGGCTTCAGGCCAGGAAGAGGAGCACAGGATGCAATCTTCATAATGAGACACATTACTGGAAAAACCATTAGAGAAGACAGAAAAGCCCACCTCTGCTTTATTGACCTTAAAAAGACGGTTGATAAAATAAATAGGGAAGATATACGGAAGGTGTTGACAGCCAGAGGTACAAAAGAAACATTGATGAGAATGATACAGACTTTGTATGAGACAACAGAAATTTAAGTAAGAATAAGACACGGAACATCTGGAAAATTTGAGACTGAGGTGAGACAGGATTGCATTTTAAGCCCTTTATTGTTCTCGTTGATACTCGATGATGCTCTAAAGGAAGCCAAAAGAAATAAGACAGTATGAAATAGAAAAGTGAAAAATGCAAAGTGTAAAAATCACAAAAATGTGCTACGCTGATGACATGGTACGTATTATTAATAGCAAAAGATGAAAAAACACCAAATAAAAATTTAGGAATATACAGAAGAGCGTTCGATAAATAAATATCAAGATAAATCAAGACAAAACAATACTAGTAAAAAAAACGTCAAAACAGGACAAAATAAAACTAGATACGAAGCAAAAAAAATTACAAGAAGTAAAGGACTTCAAATATCTCGGTGTAATCAATTCTGAAAAGGAAAGTCTGGAAAAAAATAAAGAAAAGGCCGGCAGTAGCAGAACACAAAAAAATTCTTTGGGTAAAAAGAAATTTCAAAAAATACAAGGGTAAAAATATTTAATCAACCAGAATCATGAAGCTGTACGAAAAGACATAGAGAGAAAATTCGAAGTCATGGAAATGAGATATTTAAGAAAAATAGAAGGCAAACCAAAAATTGGCAAGATACGAAATAAAACTTACAGGAAGAATATGGAAACTAAAGCAATGGAAGATTTGACTGAAGGGCAACTAAGATGGTATGGGCATCTAAGAAGAATGAGAGAGGAAAAAATAACAAGAAGGGTTTATGAAGCAAGACCAGGAAATAAAGTAAAAACAGACCGAGAAGAATATGCAAGAACGAGCTGGAAGAGGCAGTGAGAAAATGAGGAAAGACAATAATAGAAGTATTCCAGAGCACATAAAACAGAGTAATGAAGAAAACTTTGCAAAAAGAACATAAGAAGAGACCTAAACTTCACCAGCCCCTTTTTCCACTTATATCTAAGCACAACAACTTTAGTAACTGCAACAATTAAGCTAAGGAGGTACGCTTTCAGCCTGTTGAGTCGTACCTTAAACAAATCGCCGATACAGCACGGCATAAAAATGTCGTAATATTGATCTAAGTATAAAATGAGGGGCAATTGAAAATGTCGTGCATAACTGGGAAGTAAAAGAAAACGAGATAGACAGTAATCAGTAATCACAATCTCATTATAGGCCAAAAATAGGTTTTTACCTGACAAGCATTAACAGAGAAGAACTCACTAAAAGAGCAGAGGGTCTCTTGAGACAGCTGGAATGATTACTCTGGGTGCCCACCATAGGTCAATAGATGAGAGGGTTATGGTTTTAACAAACGGGCTTCAAAGAACAATGAACGAGGTTTTGCACAAACGTAAAGTGAATCAATCCGGAACGAAAAAACAAACTTGTTTCAAACTTATGACGATGCCATTTACAAAACGGCGTTTTTGAAGAACAAAACTAAATCAATTGAGACAACCATGATTTTACGAACAAGATTCACAGCACACTCCAAGCAATCGTTGAGCAAAAATTCTCAGACGATAACAAAGAATTTGACAGCCCTGTCGAAAAAAGCAGTAATTCATGCAAATAACCGAATCCAAAACAGAAAGACGTCGCGGTAAGACGGAATACACGCTGTTCTATCCTAGACGTTTAATGATTGTCTCTTCTCAAAAGCGTGAAAGAGAGAGAAGCTGATCACAATATTAAAAGCAGCAGATCCCACCGAAGTCAAATCTTTGATATCGATTACTTTGATCCGTGAACTTGGAAGGGTATTTGAGTGACTGATCAGAAAATGCATTATAGTTATAGTGGAAGAAGATTAACTTCACCAGCCGCAACAATACGGCCTTGGGAAACACAAAAGCACGACACGTGCAATTAAGAACCTGATGCAAGAATTGATAAACGAGAAAACAAGTATGTCGTTATCCTTTCACTTGGATATTTTGATCACTACAACCACATGAAATGGATCTACTTTTATAGCTAGTCTAGATCATCCGAAATTACGTAGAAAACAGGCAGATGACTATCGAGACAGAAAGTGAGTCGGTAACTAAAAACATGAGCAGGGGGTGCTTGCAAGACTCACTTTTTGCAATTCTGTCGTAGACTCGTTACACATTTGTGAGATTACCGGTGACGTAGTGGCTATGATGGGGGCAAATAACCAGACAACTTGAAAGAAGGTTAGTCACCATCACATCCAGACTTGAGACGTGGACCGCAGACCAGAAACTCGGAATCTCCATCCCAAAAACGATCTGTATATTTTGAAAAGTAAACCACGACGCAATCTAACTGTACGTATAAAATGCTAAATGGTTTCAAGAGCAATCCATACGAAGTATCTAGATGCCCTTATTGATGCCAAGCTCTTTTTTGACTAACGCATTCGTCATGTTACTACTAAAGCCAAAAATATTATGTAACAACTGCGATAACAGGGGTAGCCCACCATGTGATGAAGCCACATCCCTATCTTACGATGCAACATTGTAGTCTAGGGAGCTTGGCTGCACACTAACCGAAATAAGGATTAGCTTAAGAAATGCCAGCAGAGCATACAACACCGTCCCGGCACAAGAGGCTCAAATCCTTGCGGTTTATTCTGCACTCCAACTTCTAGAAATGAAATTCGCTTTGAACAAAAAAGGTTTCCAGAGAAGAGTATTTTCGCTTGAAATCTCGACGACATCGACAGCGTGCTGGGAAAGTTGAGCCTTCCGTTACCCACTGGCTTGGTCCACAGACAATATTATCAAGCTAGAACAGGATGTTTTCATCCCGCTGGGAAGCAATTAATCGTCTGCGTCTTGACATTCCTTTCTATTATGTGACATATTTCTAATCTCTTTTTATTTGATACCTCTCTCCTGCAGTGCTTCCTTTACTTCCCCCTGCCATGACTTTCTGGGTCTTTCTATTAGTTCCTTGTGTTCTTGTTTCATATACTCTTTCGGTTAACCTTTTCTCTGGCATTGCCCTAACCAACCCAGCTGCCATCTGTAATTTTTGTGAGGATAGGTTTTATCATTAAGTATTTCTATATTCTAACTAATGCTTTTTTCTATGGCTTGCCTTATTATGAATATTGAATCCTGTATACTTCTACCCTTTCTAAAGCCATACTGAACCTTTCCAATTTTTATTTATTTTTCATTTCATTATTCTAGTCATTCATTTTTGCTGGTACACTTACTAATGTTATACCCTGGTAGGTAGAGTATTCCCTTACATTTTCTTTCTTATGTAAAGGTAAGATAATTGCCATATTTCATTCTTTTGGTACTTTGTTAACTTTGATGGCGTCGTTTAACAGTGACCTGAAAGCTTCCTTACCTGTTTTATCATTTTTGTGTCCTTTTTCCTTAGGGTTTGTTTTCGTTATTTCTGTTAGTTTTTGCAAGTATTGGCTTTATCTCTCGATTATCTTGGCTTCTTCAGGATTATGCTTCCATCTTTCTCTTTTGTATTTTTATTACTGTTAGCCTATTTTTTTATCTTAGTTGTGTTGCTGAACCATAAAATATTTTTTGATTTGTTTTGAAATGGTAGTTTATGTTTTGTCAAAATTTTCTCCATGAGTTTTGTTTTGCTCTCTCTTCTACTTTTTTTACTTCTTTTACTTTCTGCCTATAATTCTCACAATCATATGTTGTCTTTGGATTAGAGTGTTTTTTCGATGTATATGTCTTTTGTTTAATGATTCTCTGTATATCACTTGACTATCATTCTGTTCTTTTTACATTTATCTTTGTTAGTTTTGATGTACCGCAACTATTCTCTCGTATTTCTGAATTTCTTTTATTTATTTTGTATGCCTACTTCTCTTTCCTTCTTTAAGGATTTCATGATATTTTATCTTCTTATTTGCTATCTTTCTTCTTTTATCTTCTTTTTCTCCTAGATTTGTTTTCATTTTCATTGTCACTGAATAACGCTCGCTCTCTATTTCTGATTGAAATGACACTTTTACGTTTGTAATATATCTCCAATACTGATTGTATACTAGGATTTTTCCTTTCAACTTGGCTCCTCTCTGCAGTCTTGTGAATGTCCTTGTGTTTGAACTAGTATTAAGTCATTTTCTAATGATATCTCTACGATCCTCTCTTCATTACCGTTTTTTATTTCTTTTCCTTTTTTATTCCCATTATTCTTTCTATTCCTACATTTTCATTTCCCATGCGCCCGTTGAGATCTCCAATAATAACAACAGAGTTATTTCTTTTATCTATTGCTTCCTGTAGCTTTCTAGAATATTCGTCCTTTTCCTCCTTTCTTGTATCTGCATCACCACTATTGTACATTATGTATTTTGTTCTTGTTGTTAACTTCTACCACCAGTATTTTTCTCTTATAGTATTTTTTTAATCAATTGTATGCCGTTGTAAGGCCTACTATCTCTGCTCTTTCACTTTCTTGTACTCCTGACCAAAATAATTAATATCCTTTATGTATCCTTCTTACCCCTATCCCTCTATTTATGGTTTCACCTATTCCTAGTATTTCTATTTGCTGTTTAATCATCTCTTCAACTATTTTCTCTTCTACTTCATTGATACCTGACACATTTTACGTTCCTAGTTTGGTAATGTTTGCTTCTTCTTTTCCGTTTTTGGTTTTCTATTTTCTTTTTGTATTTTTTTTAACCTTCTACCTATCAGTTCTTTGGTGCTTCTTTCTTGTTTGGATATATCTTTGATTTTACTTTGTATCTCCATTTCTAGTCTAATTAGTTCGTAGTCTCTAGATATTCTTTCCTTATTTCTTTTGTAAGTTCTTATTTTTCATTATTCTTTGCTTATGCTTTATAGCACTCTAGTATGAGTTTGCATGTTTTTGGGTTTACTTTGATTTCGTGGTTAACCTGTATTTCCAGGCCTAACTCGTTTTTCATAAAATTCTCTATCGCATTTTGTAATTCCTTATTATCTTCGGTATCTATTCATCAACTCGTCATGACTGTATTATTTTTTGTTTTCCTCTTTTAATCTCTCCATTTTATCTTTTAGTGTAGCCATTTCTTTCTTTAAACGTTTGTTATCTTTCTTTAATTGCTGTTATATTAACTATTCTAGCATTTCTGTTAGTTTATTTATTTTTCCTTTGTCTTCTTTCTTACCTCTTACCTTTTTCTGAATATTTCTTTTATTTTCCCATCTTATCTTTTCCTTTTGCTATCCTCTGAGGTGTATTCATTACTTTCCATTTTTGAACCGTTGTTGACTACTTTTCTTCCGCTTATGCTTCTAGAACAATTTTCAGTTCGCAGTTATCACTGTTTATTTTCTGCCGTCGCGTCGTGCCTGTAATCTCCTTATATATGTTACATTTTCTTTTATCTTTTACAATTTTTGTATAAATCTCTATTTTGCACGTTTTATCACCCACGAGTAGTTTGAACACCTCTTATCTTGTCTTTTAGTTCTGATCTTGCTTGTTCTGACTGTCGCTAATTATTGGCCAGATGATTGTTTCGCGTCTAAACTTATCCCACGCCCGTTAAGTAAATTAAATTGCACATTTAGGTTTAATGCAGTCACAACGCAGTACACTTTGTAACGATCCCTTTTCGCTACCGTTTCATGTGTTTTGCCTAATTTGTACTTCCGGTGTGCACTTGTATGCTTTTATATTTTTTTCTTGTTTAGAGAGATTGTTGAGGTTGATGAGTTCACTCTGAGACGTTAATTTAATTTTTTGTAGTTCTTTTTCTGAAATATTTGTAACTCATTGATTTGTCAACTCTAATTTAGGGATGACAACTTTACATTGTTATTATTATTGTAAGCGAGACGCAGGTTATAATTAAATCCAGCATTTAGTAAACTTCTTATCTGTAGGATTACGAAATTTAAACGGCTGTTGTCATCCAAGTAGGGTTATAGTTATAATAACTTCATGATGCTTTGGTTATTTATTTCCTTTGCACCGTAGTGTAGATAACTAATGTAGTGGACCAATGTTGAGATCGTTAGTTGTCAAATTCCTCCTAGTTTTTGCTAATTAGGTTCTGGATTAAATTCTTCTAACAGAGTTTTTGGTTTGAGCATTTAAATTTTCATCCGGAACTTCAGTGAAATTGTTCGGTTTGGTTCAGCGATTTGTTACGACGTTGCGGTGGTTTTTTTTCCGAGAAGACAGACCGTCTGTGCCTGAAGATCGTTAACTATTGTGTGAAAAGCCTATATTTTGAAGTAAGTTTTCCTCCTCCTCTTCCTTATGGATGTTGATAGAGTTAATTTTTTGTGCTCAGTTTTCTCTTGGAGGCGGTTTCTGGACCGATGCGATAGTCTTTGTGGAAATTATTTCCGAAAATCAAAGTCCTTCATGCAACATCTGCTCTTGAATTCCACGATCGCAGCACACTGCTTCTGGTAGCATGCAGTCCCTCAACTAAAATTGTGAAAAATTAGAACATGGAACGTTAATTGAAAATTTTGTTGCTTCCGTAAAAATGATTTATTACAGCTGCTTTACCTCTACGATCAGATTTTCGCTCAAGGCGACCCACTGAGATTTAGCTGACCATTAGAGTTTTAGTTATACCAGAGTCAACATTATATGTAACGCAAGGTTACGTTATGTAATTAGCACCGTAAGCTTGGAGTTCAAACTTATACACACAATAATTGTCAGGTTGGCTGAAATAGGCCACTAGGTCGTATTTCGGGTTAATTGGTCAGAGATTGCGCCGACTTTTGGAGGTCGTTCTTTTTCATAATTAAGAGAAACCATGGATGTGTTGAGTCTGTACAGTTTGCCCTATCCGAAGCGTGAGTTTGGGAGCTGCAGCTTAAACGTGCTGAATCTAGGGTATTTGCTTGATACTTTTAGCGGAGATGTTGATGGTAACGAATTTGCCGTGATATAATCCAGTAAAATAAGAATTAAAGCTCGGAATGAAAGATACAAAGCTGGAAATCTGGATAGACCTTTGTCTCGACGTTCTGAAGATGGGCTAGAAAGTCTCATAAGATATCGTGACTGCTAGTCAAGATATAAATGGGCAAAGGTAGCGAAAATCGGTGTTATGCAAATATCTCACTTGCCATGCCTCCCATGTCATTGGAGGTTATTACAAAACTTTCCTCTGGCTTCGCAGTTTACATAGCGTTAATCTATAAACGGATGCGCGCTTCCCACTCTCCGCATCATACAAAAAAATGCACAGAACCAATCTTGTAGAGAATTTAATGCTCTACAAGTTTTATAATAATCTCCAATGACATGGAAAACATGGAAAGTGAAATATTTGCATAAAACTAATTTTCGTGAACTTTGATCTTTGATATCTTGACTAGCGGACACGATATCTTATGAGACTTTTCAGCCCATCTTTAGAATGGCGAGACAAAGGTCTATGCAAATTTTCAGTTTTGTATCTTTCATTTCGAGGTTTGGCCTAAATTTCGCTTTATTTTACTGGACTAATAATAAAGTTACAGTAAGACATCAACGAAAAGCTCGTGACGCGTCTAACAAAACAAAGGCATCAAGAAGTGATTGCAAAGTTCTGCTTCCTCAACGACCGAATCGTGCAGATATTAGAGAAGAGTGTCCCGATTTTTAATAAGCCTCAGGTAGATTGTTTAGATATTTCTTCTAACTGTAGCCAGTCAAGTTTGTCTTCGGGGTCCATTGACGAGGTTTGTTGTACAGAGGCGCTCCGAGTGAGAAACTTCTCATTACGTTCCTTTAGTCTTCAGAGGATTTGAGGTCAGATGTTCTCCTGATCGACTTTTCAGACCCTATTCAGCTCATTTCTGGCGAGTCCAGTTCAGTTTTCTCAAATGAAGCAACCCATGTATCATTCTCCAGTTCTGCAATATATCAATCTCAGGGCATGTTATTTCCTGATATTATTTCTTAGTCTCCTTCTAAATCTGAATATGCGTCTCAGATTAGAAGTAGATGTCGAGAGTAGTAGATACAATAGTGTAGAGAATAAAGCCGTCCTTACACAGACGAGGTTTCCATCATGACGTAGGTGTTGAAATTGTTACCAGAAAGATCACCGTTTCCATGATTGTTATCGGCCCAGACGAAAATTTCGTTTTATGTGTGGTTTCTGATAAGTAACCTCCAGGCAATGTCCTACGTCACATCAGCCGATTTTCTCTTAAACCCAGCAGTGTTTAATCCTCGCCCAAACTTATCGCCCTAAAATGGTAGTGACCATGAACCAAGAAAATTGGAAAAGGTGGTTGGAGACGGTTCAAGCCTATAATAAAAGTCCTCAAGGAGATAGTCACTCTGCACCGTTGTTGCCTAAAATTCATGTTGCCGGAAAACATCTTGTACCCAAAAAGTTATCTTGTGATGTTAAAACCTTTTTACCTACGAGACCCAAAAAGAAGGTTGCAGGTCCGTCACTCTCGATTTTGAATAATCCCTCCTATGTGAGAAATATTCTTGAGATGTCCTCTTTATTCAGAGTAGGAGAATATGTTTTGGAAAGGAACTTTGCTCCGTCTCATGTTTCGCGGCAGTTTCATGAGTTCCATGTTCTCAGCTATGAGGAATGAGCAGTACACCAAGTCAGTACGATTCGATTAATTTAACCGGTGATTACCTGAGGAGATGTTACGTAGGTAACATTTGACCTATTCGAGGATGTTGACTTGCTAGGTAGTTCGTTGTCATCGGAAGGTTGGTTGAGCGACGGAGCGGCTACTGAAAGGAACACTTCCATCCAGTTTATTACCTTATTTCAGGTGCTCGTCGTAGGATGATTGGTTGGGAGACGCGAGGGAGAGGCCATTTCACTGATCATCTCCATCGTTGTTCGCGATAATTGAACGTTATTTTCAGACCGCTTTTTGCGGCAGACGACTTCCATCTAGATCTGTGCTACCTGTTAATTATAATTTTTCAGGTCTTCAGCGCTGGATTTATTAATTTTCGCCCCATTAGAGAGACTGTTAAACCCTGACTTGTGTCTTTTGGTTTTTAGTTTTTATTTTCTGTCGATTTTTTCACTTGATGTTTTCTTTTGATTCGATAGTGACCGAGTCGGTTGGCTTTCTTTTAGCTTGCGTGAGTGTTAGAAGACTAGATTTAGCGTGGAGTTGAGTTGTTTGAATCAACTGTGACTGATGACTAGTTTTTTGTAAGATGCTGTGTGAACCTTATGAGGTTAAATATTTTTTTGTATGTCAGAAAAGGGTTTTCTGGTTTTTTTTTGCTAGATACGTATTGGCGATTGGCTTCCAATTAGTTTTATGGTTAAGTATGATTGAAAATGGTGATTCTCGTGTTAGTTTGAGAGGATATTGGATTCCTTTCGATGTGTACGTACCTACACGTATGTCGGTGAAGGCCGAGTTCATGCTTGCGGTAAGCATGATTTAGTAATTTATATCATCAAGCAGTATGATTTTGTTGTGATGCTGTTTGGAATCAGCAGGGACTGGGCAGTTTCGTAAATTTTTTAATTCCGTAATGGAATGGTATTCTGATTCCGTGATAGAGTATTTAGTCACGATGAAGTTGCTAGATTTTAGTAACAGCTGTACTTGCTGTTGCAGGAGTTAATTTTTTTGATTTATTTAAACCTCTTACGATCTTGGGTAGGTTCTGCTACACAGATGATTATTAAAATTCATTTAAGTTGATCGATAGGGTGATTGGTTGGGCGACGGAGTGTCTGTTAGGGTGGAGTGAAATCAGCCGAAAAAAAATTTTTTTAGGTTGGAATTCCTAATAGTGCGGAAAAGTTGTGTATACATAAGTGTAAGTTACTGTAAAAATTACAAGATATTTAAATGTTTTCTTCAGGGTCCCCAGACCCATCGAATATTTTAAGGAAAGTATAATAACAGTACATCATAATGAAACCCGGCAGTTAAATCAAAAATTAATTCAATATGAAAAGTTTCAATCCTCTTATAGCTAATATATAAAGGTACAAATCAAAATTAACTTTTTATAGAGATTCTGTTGTATATTATAGTCATTTCTGTGTTAAAAAGGGCATTATTCTTCCCGATTGTAACGACGCTGCAACGAAATCGTCTCTGAATTCCGATTCGCAAAATAGGTTCACCTGTCACTCCATCCATGCTCTGTAGCAAATGCCTTAAGGGTAACTCATTAATGTGTAACAGACATATAAGCCACTGAAGTGATCTTGCAAGGTACAATTCAAACAGTCGCATAACTCTTCCTTTTCTTCTTGTATTTACCATTATTCCATCACATCCTATTGCAATCAGATCTTTTGTGGAAATATCTGTATTTCTTAAGAAGTCGACAATATGTTACCTTTTTGGATATTTTGAGATAAGCCACTTAATGGCTGTCTAATAAAAGTAGAACCTGGCTTACTTACTAGAGAAGTATGTTCTTCCATTACAACTTTTTTATAGTGCTTGCTATCTTTCTTCTCATTTACAATTGTTTTTTCCTTTCTTCCATCAAAAAATAGTCCGAACAGTTTCTTTTCAGGTTCTCTTAAAGCAGATTGCCTTTGCTTTCTTTTTTTTATTCTCCTCAACTTGCTTCTATTAGTAACGCTATCAGAATCTGCTTTTGACACAAGACCGACATCAGCAGTTGCTACAGCTGCAGCTGCTCTGTCAGACAAACCATAGCAATCACTTATATTTCCACATTAGGAAGACGAAGACGCCTCTGTTTTGGAGTGATACAAACCTGAGGTTGCTTTGAGGTTGAAGCAACAGCACCCCAGTTCTCATTTGTACTTGACGAGTCACTTTCTACAATATCAATTCGAACAAGCTCTTCTGGTAATTTGGACGCAGTAACAGATGATTCTGAAGTAGCAGCAGCTTGCCTTTCTTCTTCCAACTGCTTCCTTTCAAATCTTTTTTGCAAAGCTGTTGTTTCCTTTTGATCCACATTTCCAATGCACGTTTTTCTAAAACAGGTTTGATCTTCAAGAAACTCACACTTTTTAGCAAGAATCTTTCGTGATTTCTTACACTTTCAGTTGTCACTTAAGCACTTGCAAGCAGCTACATCAAAAAGTTTGTTTCTGCATTCAATACGAAAATTCGTCAATTATTCCTGATATTTTTTCTCACTTTGACGTCTCTTAAATGGCTTCAAAAGTTTATGGTACCTATCATCATGTGCTCCTATCAGCTGCAAAACCCTGGTGTAAGACACTGTTGGAATTGACGCATTTTCCCAAATATCCTTTACTTTCACTGCAACTATTTCACTTATATCAGACACATTTAGGCCCTTACTTGCCTTAGTTGGCTTCAAAACAGTTCTTGTAAACAAATAAAATTTTGCAGCATTATTGTATGTTGGTAAAACAAGTGCAAATAACGTTTGTGGTGCTCCGATTATAGGGCATTTTACCTTTTGCTAGTTCTAGGTGGATCAGGATCAATTTGTAACATTCTAGAAGATTTGAAGAAGATTTATATTACTTCGAGATTATAAAATATTATAATACATTATAATATACTACATACTTAATGTTGGCAACTCTCACTTCCAAAAACAAACGTTCTTTCTACAGAATAAAGGACGGTGTAAAATGTAACAATATCACACGAAATCTCGCTCCGAACTAAGAACAGAATTCATCGCACAGGTTATATAGGGGTTGGTACTTTGTGATTTATCCTATAACTGTATGTCGTTCACAGAACATGTCACATCCTGCTTCACTATGACGAGACATCACGTGATTTCTGCACAATGCGCTGTTGCAGCCGGTATGGGTAATTAACGAATCTGTATAATAATGTGAATAGCAAATCTGCTAAACAAATTCTATTCTATTCTGTATTACCTAACATAATATTCATTAGCGGAGGGGGACCCTCTTAACATTATCTAAAACTAAAAATTTTTTTTGCAAATAAATAGTACACAAGTACGCAAATTTTTGTCACTATTAGAAATAAAAAATCCAAAATTAATTTTTTCACTCCACCCTAGTGTCTGTGTCATATTCCGTGTGGGTAATGCGAATTCACGCTTATGAAGATATTATTGTAATAAACCATATAAGAGAGAATTAATCGATAAAATCGGACTTCTTAGTACTATTTATTTATTGAGATGCTCTCTTCAAAGATGGAGAGTTCTAATTTCTCAAGATAACACAACACGACATCAGATCTGCTGTATGGACTACACCTCTAGACTAATTTCTTTCAGTAGATGTTTTGTATTTAGATTTCTCCAAGGTGTTTAATAACATGCCTAAGATATTCTACTTTCCAGCCTTTAATTAATAATGTAATGTGATGAAAATACTGGGCATCGTGAGTTTAGCTCAATTATTTTCCAATAGTCATTTGAAAAATCAATTTCACGCCTAATCAGTTCATGTGGGCAACACATGTAATAAACTAGCAAATATCGAAATTCAACCATTGCTATTTACACAAAATGCAAGTAAAATTAAAACCTTGTTTATGAATACGAGCCATTAACCTTTGGTATCAAAAGTTTTTCTCAGTAATTGTCAGAAATGTAAAACAAGAAATTTCTGTAGACACTCTACACTTAACCATTTTGTCGTTCGCTCTAGCATAAATAATGTAGATACCGTAAGTAATATTATTGTGCTCTTTTATTTTACCACATTTAATTATCTCGAAGTGGAAAAGTAATTTGTACTTGTGCCTAGATTTTAGAACCAACTCGAGTGCTGTCTTTTGTGTAGGATTTCGTAATTATATATTTCCGAGCTTTACATCTTGTGGTGCTGCATGCATGCGCATCTTGCAAATTTTGTAAAGGGTTCGTTGCATCATGAAGTGCTATCTTTTAACACTGAAATACGTTAACGAGGCTGAATAAACTAGAACGGTGAACTCTTCACTGAATGTAATGAATAACGTCTTTTGAATTTTTTTACAAGTCTATTTCTCTGTTGATTTTGACATAATAGGACTTTTGAAATTTCTGAATAGTGATGTAACACATTTTACATTTTTATAACATATATGATCTATGAATAGTATTTCAGAATTTCGTTTTATTTTTCGTTCTAGATATTTAGTTTTAGTTTAGTCAGGCTGAAGCAATTTTTTGTGTTTCGATTTCGGAGGCTTTATGGGCGAGCAAAAGATGTGGCGTAAAATACTTCTGAAAAGCTAGTTTTTTAGTGATATATGGTCAGTAAGGTTTAAGGGCAAATAGGATAAAAAAATTAATAGATCAGCTTTCAGTAAAAATTTATGTCGTCTTTGTAGGCGGCACAGTTGTCAATATTGACCGAAAAGCTTTCCGGTCTCTGTTAAACAGGAGGGAAATGGCTACCGTCTGTTGAATTTACGATCAGTCCCAAAGAATTTAAGCAATAAAACGTAAAATTTATAGAAATCAAATAGAAATATATACAAACACATCAATAAGGGAATAAAATTTTCATATGCAACGCTTCTCTATGTTTAAACTAAAAAAAAACAGATAAAATGGACAATGACAATAACTTCCATTTGTTTCCTTGTATGTTTTACGATGCTACGTTTTCTGTGTAAAAGCCCTCATAGCCTTTGCGTTGATAAATGTCCGTTTTATTTTTTTCCGAACGAATATACAGTCTGATCAAACAGATTGAATTTTTATAGATTTCTACAGTTTTTATGCCACCAATAAACACGAATCTGCTCTAGGACTATAGATATTTCTTTAAAAATGATATTCCACTTTCTGATAAAAAAGTATTTTTATTTCCTTGTTTTTACTATTAAATTTTAAAGCCTTATATAAAGATTTTAACTTGAACTTTTGATATCAGTTTTATTTTAAACACACAAAATCGTAAATAAAATCTAGATGACGTATCGAATAAAAAAGTCGTTTCCATTGTAAAATGTCTGTCTTTTGTGGGTTTTTCTTTCTCGTCACATAGCAATAAATAAGTTTGGGTTTTCCGTTTAGGAATTTGCTGAATTTTCATTTAACGTATTATTTTTGCTTTATGCAATTGCATGATACTATTAATAAAGTTTTCATTTCGGCAATATTTTGTCTTTGTCATATAATGGTTTCAATAGTACGCTCCGAATGCTCTAGTTTCAAGTATTTCTTAGTCATTCGCTCTCTATCTCAAACTCAGCAGAAGTTTTGCTTATAAATAAAAAAAAAAAGATTGCATAGACAACTATTATTATTAACATTTGATTGGCCAGCCAATGTTCTTGATAACTAATCGTTTTGAAATGAAATACACAGATACTAGAAAATCGGTCAATCTCGTCTTTGTTGCGAGATGATGCTTGTTATCCTTTACCTAAGTCTCTTATAGTACTACGATCAGGAGATTGCACTGGCCCGTTCATTCTGTTGATTTTATTGATAACCATTCAAAATTGAATTAGTTTGTCCTATGGCAAAGTGCAGTATCCTCTTGAAAAACAAACACCTTCTTCCTCAAACAAGTTTATTTTATCATCCCAGATACGACCAACGCTTAGGCAGTCATGCAACCCCATAATAGTAAGGAGTTCACATTTCGATGAATAGTCTTCCTTAGGAATTTTTCTAAAACACGCATTTCCGTCATGATTGTTGGTATTGAAAGACGATTCGTCACTGACTAGCACTTTCTGTTACTGCCTGTGGCTTCTTTAGTGATCTACACCATTTGTTAAGATGTTTCAGCAAATTAACTTCTGGTAATTAAAACTAGTTTGCAAAAACCGTATCTTTATCATTACATGTAATTCTGTTGGCTATAGTTTTACACACCTTTATAAACACACCTCGTGTACAGTTTGCTTAATTTATTAAATGAAATGTGTAAGTGCTTTATTACGTACTAAAAATTCAGTGTCTCTAATTTCTATAGAAAATGTTTCTAAGCTATCAGATAAAGATAATTTATTGCTAGTAATGGGGTGAGAACATACATTTTAGAGAAAAA
>VTPC01006867.1:46461-63892 GCA_011009095.1 Ignelater luminosus | reverse complement strand
AAAAAAATGATAGCTTCAAAAGTGACATCTACCGAAATAGCGGGCTATTCAAAATAACACCTCTTATTGGAAAACCCTTTATATAGGCTTTTCACACAGTAGCCAACGATCTCGCAATAACCTGGACTGACAGGATCGCCGGACACAGACGGTCTGTTTTCCCGAAAAGAAACTACCGCAACTTCGTAACAAATTGCTCAACCACACCGAACAATTCCGTTCCAGTTCCGGAAGACAATTTTAATGCTCAAATCAAAATCTCTGTTAGAAGAATTTAATCCAGAACCTAATTAACAAAAAGTATGAGGAATTTGATAGCTAACAACAATCTCAACATTGGTTCACTAAATTAGTTACCTACCCAGGGTGCAAAGAAAATAAATAAATACTGTAATTATAACCCTACTCGGATGATAACAGCCGTTCAAATTTCGTAATCCTACAACAAGAAGTTTTCTAAATGCTGAGTTGTCATCCCTACAATTAGAGTTGACAAATCAATGAGTTACAAAGATTTCAGAAAAAGGACTACACAAAATTAAATTAGCATCTCAGCGTGGACTTGTCAACCTTAACCAGCTCTCTAAATGAGAGCAAAATATAAAAGCATACAAGTGCACACCGGAAGTACAGATTAAGCAAAACACATGAAACGGTAGCGAAAAGGAATCGTTTCGATTTCTTTAAACCTAAATGTGCAATTTAATTTACTCGACAGGTGTGGAACAAGTTTAGACGCAAGTCAAGCCTCTGGCCAATAATTAACGACAGCTCGAATAAGAAGGTCAGAACCAAAAGACGGAATCCCAGGATAAGAAGTGTTTAAACTACTTGTGGGTGATAAAACGTGCAAAATAGAGATTTATACAAACATTTTTAAATATGCATAACTATACAGAAAGTTTTATTGATAAATATTATTTGGTTTTAAATTTAAACGAATTTGAACTTCAAATATACTTTAGGTAGCACAGGATTGGTGCTTTTACCCTAACTGCGAACTGAAAATTGTTCTAGAAGCATAGGCGGAAAACAAGTAATCAACAACGGTTCAGAATTGGAAGATAATGAATATACCTCAGAAGATAGCAAAAGGAAAAGACAAGATGGGAAAATAAATGAAATATTCAGAAAAAGGTAAGAGGTAAGAAAGAAGACAAAAGAAAAATAGATAAACGAACAGAAATGCTAGAATAGTTAATAAAAGCAACTAAAGAAAGATAAAACATTTAAAAAAAGAAATGGCTGCACTAAAAGATAGGATGGAGAGATTGAAAGAGGAAAACAAAAAACAATTCAGTCATGACGTGTTTAAGAATAGATACTAAAAATAATAAAGAATTACAAAATGCGATAGAGAATTTTATGAAAAAAGAGTTAGGTCTGGAAATACAGGTTAACCACGAAATCAAAATAAACCCAAAAACATGTAAACTCGTACTAGGGTGCTATAAAGCATAAGCAAAGAATAATGAAAAATAACAACTTACAAAAGAAATAAGGAAAGAATATCTAGAGACAGCGAACTAATTAGTAAAATCAAAGATATATCCAAACAAGAAAGAAGCACCAAAGAACTGATAGGTAGAAGGTTACAAAAAAATACGAAATGAAAATAGAAAACCAAAAACGGAGAAGAAGAAGCAAAAATTACCAAAATAGGAATGTAAAATGTGAGAAGTATCAATGGACTAGAAGAGAAAATAGTTGAAGAGATGATTAAACAGCAAATAGAAATATTAGGAATAAGTGAAACCATAAATAGAGGGATAGGGGTAAGAAGGATACATAAAGGATATTGATTATTTTGGTCAGGAGTACAAGAAAGTGAAAGAGCAGAGATAGTAGGCCTTACAACGGCATACAATTGATTAAAAAAATACTATAAAAGAAAAATACTGGTGGTAGAAGTTTACAACAAGAACAAAATACATAATGTACAATAGTAGTGATGCAGATACAAGAAAGGAGGAAATAGACGAATATTCTAAAAAGCTACGGAAAGCAATAGATAAAGAAATAACTCTGTCGTTATTATTGGAGATCTCAACAGGCGCGTGGGAAATGAAAATGTAGGAATAGAAAGAATAATGGGAATAAAAACAGGAAAAGAAATAAAAAACGGTAATGAAGAGAGGATCATAGAGATATCATTAGAAAATGACTTAATACTAGTCAAACACAAGGAAATTCACAAGACTGCAGAGAGGAGCCAAGTTGAAAGGAAAAATCCTAATATACAATCAGTATTGGAGATATATTACAAACGTAAAAGTGTCATTTCAATCAGACATAGAGAGCGAGCGTTATTCAGTGACAATGAAAATGAAAACAAATCTAGGAGAAAAAGAAGATAAAAGAAGAAAGATAGCAAATAAGAAGATAAAATATCATGAAATGCTTAAAGAAGGAAAGAGAAGTAGGCATACAAAATAAATATAAGAAATTCAGAAATACAAGAGAATAGTTGCGGTACATCAAAAGTAACAATGATAAATGTAAAAAGAACAGAATGATAGTCAAGTGATATACAGGGAATCATTAAACAAAAGACATATACATGGAAAAGACACTCTAATCCAAAGACAACAGAAGATTGTGAGAATTATAGGCAGAAAGTAAAAAAAGTAAAAAAAGCAGAAGAGAGAGCAAAACAAAACTCATGGAGAAGATTTTGACAAAACATAAACTACCATTTCAAAACAAATCAAAAAATATTTTATGGTTCACCAACACAACTAAGATAAAAAAATAGGCTAACAGTAATAAAAATACAAAAGAGAAAGATGGAAGCATAATCCTGAAGAAGCCAAGATAATCGAGAGATGAAGCCAATACTTGCAAAAACTAACAGAAATAAAGAAAACAAACTCTAAGGAAAAAGAAGAGACAAGAATGATAAAACAGGCAAGGAAGCTTTCAGGACACTGTTAAACGAAACTATCAAAGCTAACAAAGTACCAAAGAAATGGAATATGAAAATTATCTTACCGTTACATAAAAAAGTAAATGTAAAGGAATACTCTAACTATCAGGGTATAACATTAATGAGTATACCAGCAAAAATGAATGGCCAGAATAATGGAATGAATAATAAAAGAAAAATTGGAAAATACTCTAGAAAAAGCCCAGCATGGTTTTAGAAATGGTAGAAGTATATTCATAATAAGGCAAGCCATTGAAAAAAGCATCAGTAAGAATATAGAAATACTTAATGATAAAACCGATCCTTACAAAAATTACAGATGGCAGCTGGGTTGGTTAGGGCAATGCCAGAGAAAAGGTTAACCGAAAGAGTATATGAAACACGAACACAAGGAACTGATAGAAAGACCAAGATAGATGTGACAGGAGGAAGTAAAGCTTTTGTGTTTCCCAAGGCCGTATTGTTGCGGCTGGTGAAGTTAATCTTCTTCCACTATGTCTATAATGCATTTTCTGATCAGTCACTCAAATACCCTTCCAAGTTCAAGGATCAAAGTAATCGATATCAAAGATTTGACTTCGGTGAGATCTGCTGTTTTTAATATTGTGATCAGCTTCTCTCTCTTTCACGCTTTTGAGAAGAGACAATCATTAAACGTCTAGGATAGAACAGCGTGTATTCCGTCTTACCGCGACGTCTTTCTGTTTTTGATTCGGTTATTTGCATGAATTACTGCTTTTTTCGACAGGGCTGTCAAATTCTTTGTTATCGTCTGGGAACTTTTGCTCAACGATTGCTTGGAGTGTGCTGTGAATCTTGTTCGTAAAATCATGGTTGTCTCAATTGATTTAGTTTTGTTCTTCAAAAACGCCGTTTTGTAAATGGCATCGGCATAAGTTTGAAACAAGTTTGTTTTCTCGTTCCGGATTGATTTACTTTACGTTTGTGCAGAACCTCGTTCATTGTTCTTTGAAGCCCGTTTGTTAAAACCTCAACCCTCTCATCTATTGACCTATGGTGGGCACCCAGAGTAATCATTCCAGCTGTCTCAAGAGACCCTCTGCTCTTTTAGTGAGTTCTTCTCTGTTAATGCTTGTCAGGTAAAAACCTATTTTTGGCCTATAATGAGATTGTGATTACTGATTACTGTCTATCTCGTTTTCTTTTACTTCCCAGTTATGCACGACATTTTCAATTGCCCCTCATTTTATACTTAGATCAATATTACGACATTTTTATGCCGTGCTGTATCGGCGATTTGTTTAAGGTACGACTCAACAGGCTGAAAGCGTACCTCCTTAGCTTAATTGTTGCAGTTACTAAAGTTGTTGTGCTTAGATATAAGTGGAAAAAGGGGCTGGTGAAGTTTAGGTCTCTTCTTATGTTCTTCTTGCAAAGTTTTCTTCATTACTCTGTTTTATGTGCTCTGGAATACTTCTATCATTTCCTTTCCTCATTTTCTCACTGTCTCTCCCAGCTCGTTCTTGCATGTTCTTCTCGGTCTGCTTTTACTTTATTTCCTGGTCTTGCTTCATAAACCCTTCTTGTTATTTTTTCCTCTCTCATTCTTCTTAGATGCCCATACCATCTTAGTTGTCCTTCAGTCAAATCTTCCATTGCTTTTGTTTCCATATTCTTCCTGTAAGTTTTATTTTCTATCTTGTCAATTTTTGGTTTGCCTTCTATTTTTCTTAAATATCTCCTTTCCATGACTTTGAATTTTCTCTCTATGTCTTTTCGTACAGCTTCATGATTCTGTTTGATTAAATATTTTTACAAAATTTCTTTTTACCCAAAGAATTTTTTTGTGCTATAAAATAGTCCTTCTGCTACTGCCGGCCTTTTCTTTATTTTTTTTCCAGACTTTCCTCCTCAGAATTGTATACAACGAGATATATGAAGTCCTTTACTTCTTGTAATTTTTTTTTGCTCCGTATCTAGTTTTATTTTGTCCCGTTCTGACGTTTTTTTACTAGTATTGTTTTGTCTTGATTTATCTTGATATTTATTTATCGAACGCTCTTCTGTATATTTCTAAATTTTTATTTGGTGTTTTTTCATCATCACAAAAATGTGCTACACTGATGTGATTTTTACACTTTGCATTTTTCACTTTCCTATTTCATACTGTCTTATTTCTTTTGGCTTCCTTTAGAGCATCATCGAGTATCAACGAGAACAATAAAGGGCTTAAAATGCAATCCTGTCTCATCCCAGTAGTTGTCTCAAATTTTCCAGATGTTCTATGTCTTATTCTTACGTAAACTTCTGTTGTCTCATACAAAGTCTGTATCATTCTCACCAATGTTTCTTTTGTGCCTCTGGCTCTCAACACCTTCCGTATATCTTCCCTATTTATTTTATCAACCGCCTTTTCAAGGTCAATAAAGCAGAGGTGGGCTTTTCCATCTTCTCTAATGGTTTTTCCAGTAATGTGTCTCATTATGGAGATTACATCCTGTGCTCCTCTTCCTGGCCTGAAGCCCATTTGAATTTCTTCTAATGTGTTTATTCACCTTTCCCTTAGTCTCTTCTCTGTTATTCTTGCATATATTTTTGCCACATTGCTCAACATTTTTATGTTCTTGTAATTTTGAGATTGTTGACTACCCTCTTTTTATACTTTATCGTGCCCCAGTACTAGTACTTCTTTTCTTGTTATTTCTTCGTTTTTGTCTACCTTTATTTTTGCTTTCTTATCTTTATTCTATTCCTTGCCTATGTCTTTTCCATCTAATAGCTTTTTAAAAAACTCTTTCTACCTTTCCAAGACTCTTTCTTTTTTAGTGATGACATCTCCTATAGCTTCTTTTATATTATTTAGTGTTTCAGGTTTTTTGTTGTTTGTATTTTTTATTGTGCTAAAGAACAGTTTTTGGTTCTCTCCATACGCTTGCGCCATTTTTTTTCAGTCTTTTTATGCATCTCCTGACCTTGTTTCGTTCCTGTTTATATTCTTCAAACTGTTTTTGATTCTTCGTAATTAAGAACTTTTCCCCACTACTGTTTTTTTGTTTGATAGCTTCTTCTACTTCCTCTGACCACCAGTGTATTCTTCTAAGCTTCCTGTTTACTGTTTTTAACATTACACGGCTTTTTAGGACTGCACTTTTAAATTTTCCCCGCATGTTTTCACCCTCTCTCTCTTCTCTAACTTTCTATAGATTTTCGTCTAATTTTTTTTGGAGTTTTGTTTAACCTCTGGTGCTTTCAGCCTATAGCATTTTATCTTTGTCTTTATTATTGTTTTGTGTATTTCTATTTCTTGTTTTAATACTATTGTTAGTAAGTAATGGTCACTTTCTATCTCGGCTCCTCTTTTCACTTTTGTTTCTTACCTAGTTCCACATTTCTTTGCTTACTATATAGGAAATAATTAATTATTGGTTTCTCGCTCTTACTTGTCACTTCTTTTGTTATTTTATGTAAGCTTTTAACCCGAAGAGCGTGTTCCCAATTTTTAACTCGTTTTCTCAGCTGAATTCTATTATTTTATCTTCGTTTAAATTTTTTGTAATTATCGTTTTGTTTTCCCATACCTTCGTTATTGTTTCCTACTTTTCCATTCAGGTCTCCTATAATTATTATTCTGTGTGTACTTTTATCTACCTCATGTTGTAGTTCTTCGAAAATCTTTCCTTTACTCTTTTTTGTTGCATTCTCATTTGGTCCACAGGTCACTATAACTGTGTATTCTCCTGTACCTTCTACCTCAACAAAGATTTTTTGGTTATTCTGGCAACCATGTCAGAATTGTCGATATCAAAATAAACCGTAGTAAACGCATTTACAGAAGTAGCTGTAGAGTATCGTCATGTTGTCATTGCATCTCAAAGAGTACAGTAGGCACTATCTGACTGTTCAGAATGCGGTAAGCTGCAACCTAAACGAGTTGATATTTCCGTCTCACTTCCTGCCTCTGCCAACCGCCTTAATCGCTCACCACCAATAACAAATTTACATGTCTGTACAATCATCTGCCCTTGAGACCTAGAAGGTAATAGAAAGAAACGAAAGATCATCGCCGGTACCTGCCTTATTAAAGAGTTTTTAATTGTCCACTACCAATGATCAAAATCCCATGTCTGTACAGTAAAACGGTTGACTGGTGTTGAAATTTTGTTTTATGAACCTTTAGGAGTTAAAGTCCTTTAAAGGTTCACGCTGGACGAACACCGAAAATTTCTTGCACAGCCTCAGGATCTCAGAAATCTATGTTCCACGTTTGGTCGAAATCGGTCGAGTTAGCTCTATAGGATGGACAGACAGACAGATATACAATTCATCATCATAAGTATTTTGCTATACAGGTCTCGTGCGTTTTCTCTACGATTCTCTATCCTGAGCCAATATCCATAACTGTCTTTGCCCTTCTTTTTCCCCTGTTGCCTCTTCCCTCTGCGCTGCCTTCCAATACATTTCTCATCAAACAATCCTTTCTTAAAACATGTATAACCAATTTTTTTCCCTTATGTTAATTGTTTTCAACATTGATCTTTGTTCTTTAACTCTTCTCGGGACTTCCCCATTCCTACCTTTATCGTTCTACTTAATTTTTAGCGTTTTCCTCCAGACCCATATTTCTAGCGCTTCTACTCTTTTCGCATCTTTCTTCATCATAGTCCATGTCTCACACCCGTACAACATTACGCCCCATACAAAGCATTTTGCTATTCCCTGCCTCAGCTCCAACTCTACCTTACTTTTCAAAATCCTACTCATCTTCCTGTACACCCGTTTCACCATTCCAGTTCTTATCGTTATCTCATCAAAACTCTTCTAGGTGCTTGTAATCTCTGTTCCTAGATACTTATATTCCGTTATCTGCTCTAACCTTTCTCCCTTGACGTAAACCTCTACGTTTCCATCTTCCCCTATTTGCATTACTTTGCTTTTTTCTTACGATTTATCCTTAATCCATCTTTTTCTTCTACTCTCTCAAGCTGTTTCAACATTTCTATTAACTTTTCTGTGTTTTCTGCGAACAATATCTTGTCGTCAGCAAAGCAATTCTAATTTTGTCTTCGGCAGTTTGCCGCCATTTCTTTAACATACATGTTGAAAAGAGTAGGTGAAAGACAGCAGCCTTATCTTGCTCCTTTACTAATTTCGAACCAATCCGTCATATTTTCTCTAATGTCCCATATACAAATTTCTAATCAGCTTTCTATCTTTCCAATCTACTCGTTTATCTTTCAATATTTCCATTAGCTTTTCACACAGTACGCCTTCAAAAACTTTCTCTAAGTCTACAAAGAAATTACTCAGGGTTTTCCCTTTTCCACATATTTTTTTCCAATTATTCTTACCACCCCAACTGCATCTCTTGTTCCCATTCCTTTTCTAAATCCAATTTGTTCCTCAGGTTTCACCTCTTCTGTCTTCATATCTTTGCTGCATGCAGCACTAGACTTATCGATTTGTGTTTTCCATACTTTTTTGCCCAGTTATTTTTTGCCAGTGGTATCGTCACAGTCCTCATAAACTCCTTTGTCCATTCCCCACTCTAATATAATATATCATTGTACAACATAGTTAACTTCTTCCTGTAAACACTTCAACAGGTTCACAGGTCTACCATCAACGCTCACAGCCTTACCATCCTTCATATTACTTATTTCAGGACTTTTTCGTCCTCTAAGATAACTGGGCCAATCGCATACAGTTACCAAAATATAAAGTAGCTCCCACTACTTAATAATCTACTGCAGTTGAAATTTTGGATTTCGGCCATAGTTGTCTCTGATTTAGCTCTACAACCATCTAACTTTGATTCTGAAGTTAATAAAAAAAAGAGACTACAGACAGGTAGGTACCATAATAATTTATAAAAGAAAATAAAGAGCGAAAATCATAAAGAATAGTGTTAGTAGCTTCCGAAGATGAATGGACAATTTGGACAAATTGGTTAATGGATATCTTTCCTCTTTATAGTTGTATTTGTGTTGTTATTTCAAAAGCACATCAGAGTCATGCAGCAAGTGTGATATCTTTCTTACTCTTTCTTTCCCTGAGCTGTCACTTTTCGTTACATACTTCCTCCAAGAATTTATTTATCTATAATGGAACGCCCTGTACATTTTGATATTGTTTATTCCTTATGCAATGTTGATTATCAGAGTACTAAAGCTGCTTTTTTCAATGTTATTAAACTGTTCATCTTTCAGTTTTATCAAACCTGCATGTACACAGCAAAATAATGTAAAAAATCGCTTTCCTCAACATTTTTTTAGCATTTGAATTTTTCTATATAAAGAAAGAGAAATACCTCTTAGCATGCAGCACACGAGCAAAAATATTTCTCTATAACCTTTCACTGAAAACCTTTGAAACAGAGAAAAACGTAACTTGCATATACAAGCTCTCGTAATTCAAAATCTATGTATCAAAGATATCACTTCAGGACGCTTAGGGAAACTACAAATAACAAATGTGACTTCTTGAAGATAAATAGAATTTTTGTCGATCAATATTTAAAACGCCACACGGGTTGTGCATAAATAAATCTCTAACAGGATACTAGAATACCAATTTAGTGCTTTTGTTAAAACAAAGCTTGTTTTACATTTAATCTAAATAACCTGTTTACTTAACTGTGACTAATTTCTACCGGTTGACGTATACTTCAAGACGTAATTGAAAGGCTTTAAAATAGATTTAAATGTTTACTTGAAACTTTACATTATACTAAAGTTTACATTCTAATAGAATCAAAACTAACTTAGCTTAGGAAACTAAAGGGTAACTGTAAAAGGCTTCTAAAACCGTCACCCTACGACGACCACACAATCTCCCCCCATTATCGTTGATAACCTCAAAGTTTCCACTACAGGAAATGCTCATTACAGTTTTTGTTAAGCTTCAGCAAGGATTTTCCCGCAGGATCGTTTTATATTCGTGAATTGTTAGTTACCCTTCATAAACTCTTCCTTAACACAATATGATGATTAAATTGCAAACTGTAAGAAATGACAACTTTCGAGAAACTTACCAGCCAAAACAGAGGAGCAAGACGAGCTTTAACTTTTGACTTTAGACCAGAGTAATATTAACCCTGTTTTGCCTTATTTACACATACCACATTCCACTTCTGTGCGACGTTAGACATAGCTCAAACGTAATTTGAGGGAAGAACCTTGCGTTTAACCACTACGCAAGTTATTTTCCAACCCCACAGTGTGCCTTAACCTAAAGCCCTAAAGCAATTCAAATTGGAATAGAGAGAGGATTATTAAAATCTATAATACAGCAATGATAAACACGGGAATAAGACTCAAAATGCAAATAAGCTTCTGTTTCAGAATCTCTTGTCTAGACTAACTTTAAATTATTCTAAATGTAAAGCTTGCTTATATAAACACGGAACAAAATTTTAATTAAAAGTTAGTGCATAATGCACATGTTTTGAGATGCAATGCGTTTAATAAGGGCACGTTTATACTTAACTCTTACACGTTAGAGTGCAGTTGTGCAATGAATAAATAATTACTATATACTAGCAGCTTGCTTACCTTCACTTAATTTACTGTAAAGTGTTTTGAAACTCAAACCTTGCATACGTAATTTCGCATAGAATTTATAGGTATGTTAGGTGCCGCTTTGCATTATTTTAAATTGCAACTGCAGTTAATTTAAGTGCAGAATACCAAAAAAAAGACTTAAACGTATGTAATGCTTTTAGAATAAATAAAATCCATTTGTGTACCTAATCCTTAGGTGCACTCGTTTAAGCAAAATAATGGAATTCTTTGTTTAGAAACTTAATAGAATTGAAAGCAACAAATTACGATTTCTTTCTATAACACTTTACATCTTTCTAAAATAAATAAAATTATTAACGCTGCAATATATTTTGAATCATTTTTGAAAAGCATACGAATCAAGATTTATGGTCACGAATAGTAGTTGATTAGAAAAAAAAAAACAGGTATGGTTTAAGAGGATCTGCCAGAAGCATCTGAAACTTGTGTACATATATCGAATAAAATCGAAGGCTAGCCACTCGTCCAGGAAGGAACATTGAAAAAAGTAAAACAACTTAGTCTTGCAGATATGTCATTCTAGCTCATTAGTAAATGATTTCTAGCATGCCTAGGTGTCACGTTTCAATTACAACCGGAAGAAACGGAAAACGTTCCAGTGGGTTACACTTTTGAGATTTTTCATTTCAGCAGAAGCCAACGAATCTGGCAAATGGGTCTGAGAGAGAGAGAGTCCGTACAAGAGAAAGCCTAAAGAAAGAATGCCTTGTGTTATTTTAAACAATTAGGATTCTTTATCATTAAAGAAAGCATTTCGATAAATAAATCGCATTATTTGTATGAACGCACCTCGTCTGCAGCTCCTTTATACTCACAAAGGAATATATCCATCAAAAAGAAAATTTAGAAGGTTATGATGATATTCATTTCAATATCTATAAAAAATTTAAAATATTCCTTATAAAGTATATAAACTTAAGCTTATTAATTTACTATTTTTGAAAATTATGCATAATACAAATGATTATTGCTAAAATAGCAATTAACTTAATTGATATTTAATTGCATGTTATTAAGATTACATACTAAGTATTTTTCTACTTTTTCAGCAGTAAAGTTGTCTTCTATTGAATACTTCAAACGATGTGATGAGAAGAAGATGAAAATTCAATTAGATCTTCCTTCATTTTTCCCACATTTAAGAAGATCCCGCCATATTTTTCACGAGCAAGATTACGAGAGTATTGAACTGGAAATTTTCAGATGGCAGGTGGAAATTTACAAATGATAGGTAAAGATAACAAGCAAAAATTTTCAAATGACAAATGAAAATTTCCAAATGGCTACTGCAATTCTCCAAATGATAACTAGAAATCTCAACTTGTCACGTGGAAATCTCAGTTGTTTTCTAAAATTTTCTAGACACCATTTGGAAACCTTCTACTAGAAACTTTAAGCGTCACTTTCTAAAAACTAAAAATTCAAGGAAGATTTACTTTTAGGAATATGACATCACACCAAACCTTCACAGAAAAAGGGCCTAGCTTTTAATCTCTTCCAAACGTACTCAACATTCCTTCAGAAATATTTTAAACGCTTTCACAATGTAAATTTTTTAGAAGGTAAAGAATTTTGCTTTTGTCTAATTCCTCTTAAAAGGACCTACAGCAATATTTCCTTGAAGAACTAACACAAAATTTCTGTCGAAATTGTCAGAATATTATTATGGTATTTTTCCTACGAAGACTACAAACCAGCTCTTTTCGTGCGCTAGTCATATAAAAAGCTTGTCAACATTGTACAGATCTCTCTTAGTGTTTGAATCTCAGCCAAACATCAAGTCACATCAGTTGATCAAATCTTTATGCTTCCACAACAATTGTAACAACTTGTTAACTTGTTTATAAACTTTAATAAATAACATTTATTATTTTATTATTTGTTACTATTATTAAAAAAATTTTAACTGGGAATTTCCAACTGATAACTGGAAATTTGCAGATAACAATTGAAAATCTTCAAATGATAACTTAAAATTTGCAGATTCAATTTGAAAATTTCCCTCCAAAAAAATTTTAAATAGGTGGAGATAACAATTGGAAATTTCCAATACTTTCTAGTAGAAAGTTTCCAAATGATAACTGAAAGTTTTCAGGAAACAACTAGAACTTTCCAGATAACAACTGAAAATTATTTATGAAAGCCCCAAAGGGCCAATGTAAATTTTCTTGTAACTGGAAATTTTCAGATGACAACTTTTTTCTAACAATGTCGGTTGTGTGTTGACACTAGGCCATTTTGTGGCGCGCAGTCCAATAAACAAGACCACCTCTCGTGGTTGTTGGTCAGGTTGACTTGCTTGCAAACATCCTGAAGGGAGCAACAATCTAGCAGGTGTTCACTCCTCGTGTCCTCTCTATGATAGAGGCGGCAGCTCTGAGTCTCCACTACTCCTATTCTATAGAGATGCTTTTGAAGATAATCGTGGCTTGTTGTCACTCTAAATGTGGCGACTCCAACGCCCCGAGGGAGATTCTGGGATTTCCGGCATCAGAAGATTTTAAACTTTTGTATTTTTTACCTCGTAAAGTAATATGTTCCTCCTCTTGCATCTGATACTCGATAAAATAGCATTGTATAAGTTCCAAACACCTAAACGAACTGCGTAATTAAGTTATAATTCAATTAATGAACAGAAACCCATAGGGTTGCTAGTACAATGAAAATTAAAATTCAATCCGCTTTGGGTTAAACCAAAAAACAATTCATCTTGGCTACCTATTTAAATCTTACACCTAAAGATGCAAAGAAAGTTGGAAGTGATGGTCAAAACCCTTATCAAATTGCTGACCGGATCTACGTTGAAAATAAATAATCAGAATATACAACTGACAGCTGTACGAGTCCAGAATTCCTACAATAGAAAAATAAAATTAAATGTTGGAAGCAACATACTCTGTGTCCCGCTTGCTATGATAAATAATGTAAAGAGTTCGTGAATCCCTAATTGATTTCAATAACCCTTTAAGGGGCATAATTATCCATTGAAGTACCTAATCATTTTTTGTTCCCTATAGCATGTTTAAGATGTAAATAAGGCAAAAATTATTTTTTTCCCAATTTTGGATATTGGGTTTTCAAAAAAGCTAATAAACCTTTCTACCAGAGAACATTTAGAACATCTGGGAATGCAAACCGTGACCACAACGAGCTCCATTTTTGTTACTGAATTCGGGAAACTGTCTGTTCACAAAAATAAGCAAACGTTTCTCGTTCGGCAGCCATTTTGACCATGTACCCGAAGTGATATCAAAAAACTAAAAGTACACGTATCTCTTATTTTTTGATGTATGATACGATTCTAAAGTAAAAACAAAATTTTTGAAAATTTTCAAACTTCAGTGGCCATTTTGATCCTGTTCCTAAAGAAATATCAAAAAACGAAAACACCATGAGTTTTCAGTTTTTAATGTAGAATCCAAATTTAAAGTCAAAAATTAAAAGTTTAAAAAATGCGGACAGACAGACAGGCTTTGTAAAGTTAGTAATCACTCCAAAGGAGTTCGTTAAAAATGCCAATGGTATAACAGGTATACCACTAATGTTATAAAGGCGTTTCCTCCTACTTAGTAAGGTGCTGATTATCTTATGGTGAGTAATAAAGTATAAAAATAAAAACTACAAAGATATTTAGTTTCATGACGTCTTATAAAATTACTAAAATATTGCAAGTATACTTGGAAAAAACGTAAAACTATCTTCTATGGTAGGCAAAAGGCACTCTATGCATGTAGCCACTTGGCAGTTAATGCACATTACATTGCTTCTTTTTTGAAGCCATCGTTTGCTGCATTCTTTGCACCGTCGTCGCGACGGAAGGTGAGTCGCATTCAAAAACTCACCTCCTAGTGCTGGCAATCCAGCTTTTCGTCTTGCTGTTAAATTCCCTATTAGTTGATTGGCAAGCTTACTTCTAAACTGCAAGTGGCTCATCGGTTTTTTTTTCGTGAATTAATTGTTTTTAAGATTTCTTTATAAAGAATGAACGCGTTGACAATGGCTGCATCCCTAAAATAATATCAAAGTTTTATCCAAGATCTCCTGCTCCTCCAAACATTGCAGTTAGCGACCATGCGTTGATCAAAACGATCAACTCTTCCCATATATTTGTAGTAGTTCACAATCTCTTGTGGACACGCAACAGCTTTGGGTTCCCCAGCTTCTAAGAACTTGACCGTGGTTGCCAGCATTATGCAGATTACTACACACCGTTACAGCTTTTGTGCCTGGATCTTTCCATTTTGTAACGGACACCTCATTGCACACTGCATAGTCAGATTGGCTTATAGCTAACATTTTGCCTTCCAGCAACGTTTCTTTTGGGAAATACTTTTTTGTTTGGCGGATCGTCCCATAACCAAACAGGCTTTTGTCTGATAACCTCTGGGTAAGTGGTATTGATAGTTTCTTGATGATTTCATTACTACATGTTAGCCCAGTGTATCCTCACTGGTACTAGTTGCGTCCTTTCTCTGGTAGACGTCGAAACAGTACAGATATTTTGTAACAGAACATACTGAAGCCCATACCTTGAAATCTCTTTTGATAGGTTTCGTAGGTACGTAGTGCTTTAGACTTGTTCTGTCTTTGAAAACGTTCATGCTCGCATCTACAGCTACTTTTCTATTGAGGGTAAATGGACTAAGCATCTTATTGAAATAGACTAGGGTGAGTCTAAATGCGTAGAGTTTGTCATAATTACCAGTACCACGTGCAGGCATTATTTGAATTGTCGCTTATGTGAAGAAAACCTTTAAAAACCGTTTCGTGGAAAATATGCTAGCAATTCTGCTATTATGGAGTTAGAGCCCTGAGACAAATGTTTCCTCAACTGCCATACACCGTTAAATCTCGTGATTATCAGTATTCCAACGAAGGCTTTCAGTTCCTCTGATATGAGAGTTAAGGTTTTCCGTGCCTGGAAGGCAAATAGAGTGGACTGTTGAACAAATAAATCAATAAAATTGTTAGTAAAAAACAAAGAAATCAACCGGCTCCTTAAAATGAACCTATAAAAATAACGATGGCTTCAAATATATAAGAGATAGTAAAAATAAAATTACCCGAACGTTTGGCCCCATTTTATCCACAAAGCCATAATTGCTACATGTGGCCGGTGCTACTGCTGTTTTTACTCACGAGAAAAAATTCTGAACAAACCCTTCCAATTCTTCCGGTTATTCTTCATCACTGTCTCCAAGAGAAGCTTCTAGAGATTTTGGTTCGTTGAGATGGTAAGTTTTATCAGCTACTGAGTCGTTGGAATCGAATCGGTAACAAAATTAAAGTAGCTCTTATTCTGTAAACAGGCTGCGAAAAGTTGAAAAATACTTGAACAGCGTCTTAGAGGTTTGTTGGCTACTTATACTACCGTAAACTAAAAAAATCGACTGTTTTACTCCTACTTTTGGGAGCCGTTGCCTTAAATAGCAAGTCTATAAAACTTAAAAATGTCGTTATAATGCAAAAGATGTTCTAAATGTTCTGAGTTTACTTCTTGGAACAAATAAAGTCTAGTTTTGGTTTAAGGGAGTAAGATCTGGTGATCTCGATGGTCACTGGTGTAGCAAAGTGCTGGAATTAACCTACAAGAAGTTAAAAAGGAAACAAAAAATAGGCTTTATTTTATTTGACAAATCTGACAACTTAAGACAATCACGCGGTCCCGCCGTACTCTGGAGTTACGTCACAGTCCGCCACTGGACAAAAATGGCTTTACGTAACAGTGGTAGATAATAGTATATTTCGATATAACTCACCGTCACGCCATATTTCAGTGAGGTAAAAAAGGCCGAGCGTCTGAAAAGCGAGATCACATGTGTATCAAACAAAATTCTTTGTAATCTTTTTCTTCTTCCCATACTTATCCATTAATGGATGTTTGAGATCATATTGGACATCCGTTCTCTGTCCTTTGCAATGTGTAACAACTTTCCTGCATCTCTTGTTCCGGTCCATTGTTTTTGACATCTTTGTCTAACTAATTCTTCTCCCTCTCTCGATTCTTCCTTCCATTATTAATTGCAAGAATTGGTATTTTTGGTTGCGCATTGTATGCCCTAGATATGCTGTTTTTTTCTTTATGTTTAGTAATAATTGACGGTCTATTTTCATCATTCTCAGCACTTCTTTATTCGTTTTTCTTGCTGCCTATGGTATTTCAAGTATCCTACGGTAAAACCACACTCCAAACGCCTCCAGCTTGTTCATTGTGTTTACTTTTAGAATTCAGCTTTTATACCGTATAGAAGCACTGGCCAGACATAACATTTAACAAATCTAACCTTAAGGCCAAGGTCAAAGTCTGTGTTTGTAAATACCTTTTTGAATTTTATGAATGCGTTTCGTGCTTTTTCTATTCTGCTCTTTATTTGCATATCAGATGTCCAGTCTTCACCCTGCCACGTTCCCAGGTAATTAAATTCGCTGATTTCTGTTTAGTAGTCGTGAGTCTCTGAACTCGTCCAGATTGCACCTAATAATCATAAATTTTGTCTTTGTAATATCGATGTTAAGACCCATATTTCTACTTCTCTCGCTGACTACATTGAGGAGGTACTGAAGGTCATTTATAATTTCAGAAATTAATACTATGCCGTCTTTTTATTTAGCTTACATTGTTGATGCAAACTCCATTTACTTCAATGCCTAGTTCACATTCTTCCAGTGCCTCTTGAAAGATGTTTTCTGAATACAAATTAAATAGTAGTGGAGAGAGGACGCATCCTTGTCTTACACCCCTACACATTTTTTGTGCTGTTGTGATTTCACTACCCACTCTTACTTCTACGGTTTGGTTCCAGTATAAGTTTTTTATACAACGAATGTCTCTTTGGTCGGTATCCATTAGTTTCAGTATTTCCATAAATCTTTGATGCTGGACCTTGTCAAAGGCTTTCTCATAGTCTATAAAACAAACTACATCTTTTCTTTGGTCGTAGCAATTTTGGATTAGCACCTGTGT
>VTPC01006867.1:0-41461 GCA_011009095.1 Ignelater luminosus | reverse complement strand
AATGGCTGAAACTTTGGTGAGTAACTGTCAACAGATGAACAACGAAATTCAGTAGCTTTTATTTACAAGTGCTGCCATCTTCACGTTGAGGTCGGAAACTTTTCAGACCACCCTCGTAACTGTCAGTGGTTGTACAGCTCTTAGTTTCCGATGTTTTGTTTTCATTTTCTTTTTTAGAAGATAAAGCGGATGTTACCGAAATAATAATAAAAAGAGTATTCCGTTTATAAAATTAGTAACTCAAAATACGCTAACATAAGCTACGTTAATTTGCAGTTTTTTCTAAGGTCGCAGGAGGTCGCGGCAATTATCAACATTTTTATAAACTAGAGTCTTAAGGGTTTCAATTTTGCTATTTTAAACCTTATGCGATTTTTGAAAATGACACAAATATTAAGACTTCATACAAAATTCCGCCTTTTTCTATTTTGTGGTTGAATAAATAAATATAATTAAAAAAATAAGAAAAAGTACTTCATATTGCTAAATTGTTTTTCTTTATTCACATTTTGGTAAATATAGCGGGTGTCTTGGTATCCCTTTAGGTCATGTTATAGTCTGCTGTTTCACTTATTTATCTATATTATCAAATTTATTACATTATCTGACTGGATTGGAGTATGGCATATTTACTTTATTTATTTCTTATTGTCTTTACATTTATGTTGTATACCAACATTGTTTTACTGCTATTAATTTGATTTTAATTATATTGTTCATTTAAACTGGCAGCTTATTTATTATTATAACCTCCTTACCTACGCTCAAGGCCACTGTTGCGTTTAGCTGGGCTAAAACCAAAAAAGTCTTTTAAAGTTTTATGTAACGTCAATTAAATTGCAGTAGATCAAAAAAATATTTAGTTTCACACTTCTATATATTACCTTTTCGTTGATGGTGATGCAATTTTATTCTTTAAGATTTTTTCATTAATTATTGCATGTTGCGTCTTAAACTTTCATGGATTTATCAAGATTTCTAAAAAATCGCAACGAAATATTCAACAAGCTCAATAATATGATAAATAATTTTGTATACAATAATAGAATACAATATACTATTTGCTAAATTTATTAAAGCATAATTTATTAAACTACAAATAGCTACCTATTAATACTTTAATATTGTTCATACTGCGTGCAGGATTTCTATTATCAAATTTGTTTTATCAGTGCAAACAAGTTTTAAGTGATTCATTGTGGCGTAATGAACAAAATTTATGAATTATAGATAGATAATTATCACAACAAACATTTTATTAAGATATAAATTATAAACATTTACTTCGGTAAATGTCTTAACATGAAAATGGATCCGGTGTAGATGGAATTTCATTCAATTACAATTTCAGACACTCTATTGTTTCCGAGCTTCTATTATCTTTGTTATTGTCGATATACGTATTTATTGACTCCTAAGTACGTAACCGATTTTAGCTGTAGCTGTAAGAATTTCTAAGCACAGTGTGCTTGCTGATTGCGGTGTGGTTCAAGACTACAAACCTCTATTTTCCGTAATACAAGACAAATAGTAAAGATAAAACAGCGATAAACTTTATCATATCTAATTTTGTAATTTATAATCAGCACAATCACCGACATTTATCGTCAAGTTCTCAAGTTTGCTACGACGCGACGCATACATCCTGCTTTTATATTATTTGTGAAAACTAATAAAATGTTTAAAGTGCGAACGGATATATTACAAAAATTAAAGTGCTCCCTGTGTGAGGGTTATTTAAACATATCTCCCATTATGGTTAAAAACAATAAGTGTCAAATATGTGGAAAATGTTTTAAAATCTTACCACTTGAGGAAAAAATGAAATGCGTACGTCAAGTTGGATACGAAACATTGGCTGAAATGTTGTTATTTCCATGTCGGTACAATTTGCAAGGCTGTCAGTCCGAATTTCCATTAAACGAAGCTGATAATCACGAACTGGAATGTCCATTCCGCTTCACTGCACTAGGTTCCAACGGGGAATGTTTAGAAGCGGTATACGAAGATCCGATGCTTTATCGAAACATTCCCTATGTAAGTGATGGAAACGTTTTAGTGCACGAAAAAGAGAATTATGTTGCGTACACGACATCTCCGACGATTACTTTCACAACATCGGATGCATCAGGATGTGTATCAATTCGGTCCAATTACACATTGAAAGAAAATAAAGTTACTCAAACGCCTACAACCATTAAATATGAAACTAGTATTTATAACAACGACAACAGAAATTTCTTATATTCACAAGGTCCTGCTAAAAACTCTAACAGTTATGTAAATTACTTGAGAAATAATAATTCTCCACTATTAAATATTGAAGGTGCTATCTCTTTATCTACTTTTCAAAATATTTACTGCAAAATCACGCTAAATCCACACCAGGAACCTGAATACGACACAATTCCCTATAATTCAGCCTCAAATTATCCGAAATGCGCAAAGTGTTCTGGCGTTGTAAAAAAGGAGATTTATCACTGCTCTTTCGGACACGATGTATGCAAAAACTGCAAAGGAAATACGTGCGCTCTTTGTACAAGTCCAATAAATTCAGTTCCTCGATATTACTGCGAAAATTTCTCTAAAGGTTGCCACGTCTATTTACTTTACACCGAACAGTATTTACATAAAAAGGATTGCGAATTTGGTGAATTCAAGTGTCTCCTACAACAACAGTGTAACGAAGAGTTGAAGACGCTTTTCGCCTTGAAGGAACACCTCAAGGAAAAACATTTGACGTCGATAACTTTATCTAATCTTATTGTTAAACAAGCTTCAAACAAAGATGAATATTGGATTATGCTTGCTTTTGATAATATATTCAAATGTAAATGTTTTTATTATGAAGCCGAAGTGGAATTTCTTGTAGAATTTGTCGGTCCTCACAGATATGCCAATAATTTCAAATACGAAATTTACATTAAATCGGATGACAAAAATGTAAAACTAACAAAAAACGCAGCTTGCGTCGGTTGGAATAATTCTGCTCTGGATCAAGCTCTTATAATTACTAAAAAAGAACTCAAAGCAGTTAACGTTGATAAACTGAATTTTACGTATACACTAAATCTTATCAAAGTGTTAAAGGAATAACGAGAAGACCTTTCCGTTAGCAGCTGCTTCGAGCATTTTTCATCGGGAAATTTTCTCGGCTTTGTGAATACTAATAAGAAGTCTGTAACATTTTGCTGTGTCAGCAATTTTTTCTCTTTAAAAAAGTAAGGGATCATTCTTCCTTCATTTGAGTCAAACAAAGGCTTATAAGTCATTCTGTACAGGTAAACTCCATCAAGTCGAGTTCAAAGAAAATAAATAGTACACGAGGAATAATCATAATTCATGTACACCTGTTGTTTAAAACTTTTAATGAGAATATTTAAATTAAGTCTCTAACTTGAATATAAATTATCATTCTTCTAACTAGTAGGAAGATTATGTTTTATTTTTTAATCAAGTTTGCGAATCTAAGAAATTAAATTACTTATCATTGTCATTAATGTAAAAAGTATTTTCAAGTTTAGTGTAATAAAATTAGCTGATCTTAATTAATTATATTAATGTGACGTTTTAAGCTTGCCTTTAAGTACATGTTTTACTTTATTATTATGATTATTTGGTTGTTTTTGTTATTCTGCTTTATATATAAAATTTTATTAATAAAGTTTTTATTACAGTACAACATGGTAATATTAACTGTTTTGTTTGTTTGTTCTCAGCTTGGAATATTTACTTTTGTAAAATACCACAGATATTAAATACCTACAAGTTTTTTGCTCTCAGAAATTAAATTTGCAACATTCTGTGTTTTAAAGTTACGAGATTATGTCGTAATGTTTTTACTTCATTATAAAAATTTCCTGTAATGGTCATCTAATAATAATGATAATTATAACAGTCACAGTTACGTTAATAAAAAATTGTATTGAAGTATTAAATGTCTTCAAATCTTTACAACTGCATAAGATTTGATTTTAATATACTTCTCGATGCAAACCGAACTGGTTTTAAATAAAATTTTAATCTTAAGCTATTGGCAAAATTAGCAAACACTAGAATGTTATTGTATGTGAAGCGGTCCGTAACCATCGGGTTTCGTGGGTTTCACTACACACGGGTCTGTAGGATTAAGATTTTCATAAGTAAATATATCTGAATTTCTCCCGTAAAATTTTCTTTGGTGATAAAGAACTTAGAAGTTTTGAAAGTTTTGCGTTTCAAAATCATAATAGATACATCTGACTAAGATTGGTTTTGCCAAGTCAAGATTCTATCAATCAAACTTACGAAATTTAAGAACTAATTAAGGCGAGAGTTATCCAACTACGTTTAGCAAAAATACGCCATTCACTACTTTACTAAGTGAACTTGCAGATGCAAATTAAGTCAAATCATAATTATTCCTGATGCGGAGCACCAGAGGCAACTGAAGGTATAAATGTCTTTTTAGGCTAATTGGAGTTTGATTTAGGAAAGGTTAACGCTGTATACGGTCTGGGATTAGGATAGCGTTGGGTAGGATGGATTGTTCTTTGCAGGCTAAATCCTTTAGATATTGGTGACATGTATAATCATCAATTGAAAGATTACTAACTTTATAGGCGGTGTGTGTATCACACTGATCCTTCCTGTAACAGAAAAGTGCTCTGTTTGAAGCAATACGCTTTCAAAGTTAGAAGAAAGAAGTTATCAGCAGCACTAAATAAGGACTATTAAAAATGCCACTTGACTGAAATAACCGTTTTTTGAGCAGTTCTTTACATAAAATCTATACAGATCATTTATGCTCTGCCATACAGGCTGCAGAATTTAGTTTGGAAGTATGAGAACGGCAATGGAGTTTTCTAATTTTGTTGTTCTATGACAAATAAAATATCTCTTCCATGGAAATGGTAGAGGGTAGGGTTTCGAAAACGCAAGCGGCATTTCCTCGTTGTATTGCCAAAGATATTCTTTGATTAAAAAACTGTTTTGATTTAGAATCACTGGATATTCGATTCAAATTTGTACCAACCGTATGAACTAAGTCTTGCGCTTCTTTACTCGAAAGACCAAAAGTCTCCACTGAGAAAGCAACAAAGAAATAGTTCCTTTTTTTAATCATTTTGTATTTAGAGTGCTTCCTCTTCGCTGCTGCATCAGCTGCATAACCGCTTTCAACAGCAGAATGTGCTACATGTTAGTCAGCAAGAGTATCTGTACAAGCGTTGACCTTTACTCCAAGGAACAAGTGTTACGGACTAAAATGGGTTTTGTGACCCGGCAAGATGTCGTAGCATGATATAATACAAGGTATTATTATCACTACTAGTTTTATTATTCAATTCATGCACAAACCACAAAAACAATATACATCAATATTATTGATCTTGAAAATGTTCATGAACGATTATCAACGTTTCACATGTTGACACTTTCCTCTACTTCCACGCCCATCGTGAAGGTTGTCACTAGGGAAAACAGTCCCTACCAACTTAAAGTATATGAATTATAATCCCCTAATATAACTAAGTCAAGTGTTTTTAACATTCGGCCATTCTGGAAACTAAGTCGTCCTCGACTTTCACATATGAATACTTATTATCTAATTACATATATAAATATTAATTAATCTAATCCGGTCTCATAATCGTCCAAATATCTTGGTCTCTTAACCCGCCTTCCAGACTTGGGTTTAATGGCATTATTGTAATTCTCAGTCACTTTCACTTATCGTTTCGGATTGCCCTTTTTCACTTCCAGTACCACGCACTTCACTCTGTTCTTCTCTCTCTATTGCCTCCTCTTCGGTGCTTCCTTCGGTCACTTCTTCTTCGCTTTCAGTTTCTTTACAATTTTTATATAATTTTAATTGCGACACATTGGCAGTGATCATATAGTGTCGTCCTTCTGCTCCGTCAATGCTCGATATACGATAGTATCACATGGCATTACCTCTACCACAATATACGGTCCTTTATACTTGGGTTGTGTCTTTGTTGACTGTCCTGTACTTGTAGTGTTTGCTCTCATCATCACTATATCACCTACAGCATATTTTACTCCTTTATATCTTCTCTTATCATACCGACTCTTATATTTCTTCTGCTGTTCTTTTATTCTTTGTCTTATCTCTTCTTGGATTGCTTTCGGAGGTCTCCATTCTTCATGCTCAGTTTCAATGGCTATCTGAAACTTTCCGTTTCTAAATTTAGGTAGATACCCATATAAGCTTTCAAATGGACTTCTGTTAGTAGATTTATTTACTGCCACATTCAGGTTCCTTTCAACCTCTGTAATCTTCTCATCCCATGTCTCTTCTTGTTCCATCGAGTGCATTATAACTGGAACTAGTGTTCGCATTAATCTCTCCACTTGTCCATTTGCTTGTGGCCATTGTGTCGATGTCAACGTATGCTTTATTGCCAAACTCTCACAGTATGTTGTCCATTCTTCTGCGGTGAAGCAGCTACCTCTATCAGTAACTATTTGCTCTGGCACTCCATAGTTATTAATGTAATCCTGGAAGTACTTCAAGTTCTCATGGGTTTTTGTGCTTTCTACTGGATACAGTCTCACAAACTTAGTTAGAGCATCAATTATTACCAGTACGTACATATTTCCTTGTTCACTCTTCACAAAGGGTCCTATGTGATCAAGGTGGACTTTCTCGAATGGTCTATTCGGTGGCTCAGGAGGATGTAATTCTCCTGGTCTTCGGCCTCCTGGGGTTTTATTCAACAAACACTCTGCACAAGCTGCTATGTATCTTCGAACATATTGCTTCATTCTAGGAAACCAATATTTTTCTTTGATTTTACTAACTGTTCGATCTACACTAAAATGTCCCAATAGATTGTGATGATTCACCACAATACTTTTTCTCATCGATTTTGGTATAACATGCAGGCCAGCTGAATTTTAATTCATTATCCACTCGATAATAAGCAATTGTGGGGTCCTCAGTGAATGTTCGACCTACAATAACATCCACAGTCTGCACATGATCTGGGACTACACACAACATAACTTTTTCTAGTTTCACTGATTTCTACTGATGCTTCCAGTACTCCAATACACTTTACGGGATTACCACCACATCCATAACCATAAAGTTTCACTTCATCTAATCTTATTGACCACATTTCATGTCTAACAACACTTTCTTTTATGATGCACATTGGGCTCCCATTATCCACCACACCATTTAATGATACACCATTTACCATCACTGGCCGGTACAGATTTTCAATCTTCGATGCCACTTCTTTGACTTTTAAATTTTTCACATCACCTTCTAGCATCTCTGATTCCGAATCTTGTCTCACTACTTCTTGTCTTTGAATCTTGTTAACCGTCATTACAGTACCAGTTTTCTGCTTGTTCTGGCAGTGTTTTGCCAAATGGTCCTTACATTTACACAGAAAACATACCTTCACTTCTTTGTTTTTGCATTCTGATTTGTAATGCCCTTTCTCTCCACACTTATAACAGGTTCTCTCTGCTTTTGATAGTACACCTTTCCCTCCTTCGATTTTCTTTTCTGTAGTTTCTTTCCTAGTAGTTCTCATTACATTTTCATTGACTCGAGTGAATTCCACTATATCATGCAATAACTGATCTGCATCTTCATGATTTTTAGCTAGTAATCCTTGTACAATGTACTTATTAGTTAAGCCAACCAAAATCTGTTCTTTTGTCTCCGGGAAATTCAAATTTAATGCTTTACACAATCCATATTTGTCATGGAAATAAATAGAAAGTGACTCACCACTCCTTTGAATTCTTTTTACCATTCTGTTCCACTTATCAGTAGAGACTAGCTTCCATACAAAAAGTCTTTTCAAATCTATCCTTAAAATTTTCCCATGTATTTAATTCAGGAATGTTTGAGTTGTACCAGCTTTTTGCAGCACCTATAAGATGGGTTTTAGCAGACTCTAAAATGAATTCTGGTGGCCACGAGTGTAACGTTGCTGAAGACACCAGTTTTTCAAGCCAAACTTTAGCAGCTGTCGGTCCTTTCTCTATTTCACCATCATAATTTTCAATGCTTTTAGACAAATCTGGCATTATGTGGAATTTCTCTGTATCATTTTTAGTTTTAATAACTTCTAAAACCATTCTCTCTGTGGAAATTCTATTATTTTCCATTGTCTTCAACATATCAGCTAACAGCTTCATCATATTCAAATTTTCGGTACCTTCAGTCCCTCGGACTTCCTCGCTTCTATCAAATTCACTAGGTCCATTCATGTTGTCGGTATCCTGCACTCTGTTTTTCTGCATCGAAAATCACTCTGGCTATAACACCGCCCTTCAGTGTTCGATCACACTCAAAACTGCCTTGTAAACCGCCACAAATTCGATCACCTAGCACGTACTTCCCATACACGACCGCGAAAGAAAAAAAAAACCGTCAACACACCTACAGATCGCCGATTACGGTAATTCTTCACAAAATTCCTATATATCCCACTTCTGAAATATTATCACTACTAGTTTTATTATTCAATTCATGCACAAACCACAAAAACAATATACATCAATATCATTGATCTTGAAAATGTTCTTTTACATGTTGACACTTCCCTCTACTTCCACGGCCATCGTGAAGGTTGTCACTAGGGAAAACAGTCCCTATCAACTTAAAGTATATGAATTATAATCCCCTAATATAACTAAGTCATGTGTTCTTAACAGTATGCCTTGAAGAAACGGCTACCTCTATGGTTCGGAGATTGGGTCGGGGCATAAAGAGAGTGCGATAAAGAAACTATAATGGCAAAGGATTTAAGTCGAGAGGGCACCAGTCTTAGTTCACTTGACCTAGATGGATGACCGACTGACCCTAAGACTGGTCAGTAGTTCTGGTCCACGGTAACAAAGACGATAGGGATTCCGCCTGCAACAGCTGTTCGATAATGCAATACTTACTTGGCGTCGAATTTTCCGAAGCTTAGCTTTCCTGTAACAAATGTTATCTCTTGCGTTGACACAACAAAAAAAAGCGACAGGTGAAATTATAATAATTCATATATTCACAGACAAAAGAAAAAAAATATATAATCACAACTCGCAAAGGCGATGTCAAAATAGAACAAACAAACAAGGAACATTAAGTTTCAGGTACATACATGAAAACGTGAATATCTAAATAAGAATAATAATAAATAGGTGCATACAACGAAAAGTTGCGTTACAGACCTGAGGCGTCGGCGACACCGTAACCTATATTTGCGTAGCTGAAGATGGCGGTGAGCGAGCTCCGCTGACTAAGTTTACAAGACAATCGCGGAATAATTCTCGGTGTAAGATCTTATACCGTAGCATGAACTGTCTGACGTAAATAGAAAAAAAAGGTAAATCGTCAAACATAGACAATATAACCAACAGGCAGGCAAACGGTTGGTCCGTGCTAAGAATAAAATATAACGGGCTCAACGCTTGCCTCAATACATGTATACAAGTTAACCATTAAGTCCTGATAATTTAGATAACAACAAAGACATCTATTTAAGCAATAAATTAAATGAAGAATAGCAATTTGTTTAAGTTACAACCAAAAATAGCTATTTAACCCTTTCGCTACTAATAGTTTATATATGTCCCGGCAACTTTTCAGCTCAAAAAATACGGATTAAGTTTTTTCAAAAAAAATCGTTTTAATGTATGTATTTAGAAACGATATACGTATAACAAGGTGTTTATTTGAAAAAAGCAGTACTAAATGGTTCTAGAACAAAAATATTATCCGGGAGATATATATCCCTTTTGTATTTACTATTGGTGTAATAGATCCCAGACGTAAAATGAAATGAGAAACTTGAACTATTCCCAAAATGTTTTATTACTCAAAATACCAAAAGAAACATTCCAATAACCAACCGTATTTAAACTAAACATGGAAACATTACATAAAGAAGTGTCACAACCAGAACAATTGATTTTGGTTCGTTTTTTCACCTTCTTCTGGGTACAGCTGCGACATCTTTTTCTAGTTTTTGTTACCACTGGTAGATGGTCTCCAATATTTATCATATTCCTGGCAGATAAACTTGACCTACAGTATGCACGTTTTCTAATCACAGATGCATTTTGGCGGCCTGTTGAAATTAACGACTCTGAGAGGTTGACACGAAAACTGAGGAATGGCATATTTGGTTTATTTTTTAGCTCCTTATAAATTATCCAAGCACTGACGGCCGTTGTGAAAAGAAGTTTATAAAAAACTTTCTTCCACCATTTCATTGATTTTCTGTCAACTTCGTATAAACTAGTCAGCTGATCAGACAAGTCCACACCCCCCATGTGAGAATTATAAAACTGAATCGCTTCTGGGCATGATAATTTAATTTTAGTTCTGTCTTTGCCATTTCGACTTATTTCAACAGACTCGTTGCCATGACAGATACTAAGAACCATCACTTCCTTAGTGGTCATCCAAAGATAGCCTATGGTACCATTGTTGTTATGCATGCTCTCATATTCGCCTCTCTTACGCTTTCTTTTTTCGAATTGGGGCATATTCTTACTTGTTGAAATGCACGTCCCGACTACTGCGAATGAAATGGTATCTAACAAATAAACCGACGTAAAAAAACGATTAAAGCAAAAAGACATGTCCGATTCTCTCACCGTGGAAGTCAGCTTTTTGACAACTTGTTCGCCTAAAGTGCCTTCATTAGCCTCACTGTCTTTTCCCGAATATATATCAAAATCATACACATATCCTGTTCTTGAATCACATCGTTCTCATATTTTTATGCCCGTTTAATGGGTTTTAGGGATAGATACTGTTTTAGGGATGATCTACCCTTGAACTTAGCCATAGATTCGTCAATTGATTGATGACTACTTTCTGATCTCACCTGAGCATAAGTTTTTTTGAGGCAGGCTACCACGTCTTCTATGTAATACAGCTTACTACAATCATCAGGTTTTTTTGGCTCATTGAAATAAAGTTCACTTGCTAAGAGCTGGAACCTGTCTCTTGAAATAGCTAGCTTTATTGCTTCACTTCCCAAAGATTTGTTTGACGACCAGTAATGCAGAGACCTTGTTGTAAGCCATAGTGAAGTAGCAACCTACGAGGATCATTATTTCATGTGCATCTGTGCGCTTCTCCCTTCTATTTGTCGCTTGTTCTAGAATTTCGGGACGCCGGTTTGTGCACTGAGCAATATATGGGAACAAACTCTATGGGAATAGTATCGAAAAAATGTCTAATTCCGTCGAACTTTTATTTAAATTAGCTAAAATGATACAAATCTTGTCATCAGGTATTTTAATACGATGAACAAACTGATCATCTACATCGTGCTACCTAAGAAGATCACATTTGTTAGCAGGCGGATTGGAGGAAGGAATATTTTGAAGTGCGTCATCTTCTTCGCTACTTTCAAAGTCGGAAAAACTAGAGAAGCAAGCGTCGCCTGTATATTTTGAGTTATCGTCAGTGCCAGTAGGAAATTGTCTGTTCTTTCTTCCAATTTCTTTGGAGGTTCCAAATCAGATTCGCTGCTAGAATGTTCGCTTTCAGGATATTCCGATTCACTATCTTCATATGGTTCTACATCCGATTCAAGATCTGTACAGAATGTGTCAGCCAATTGTTGAATCTCTTCCTTTCGTAAAGACCGTTTTTTGAAAACAAGAATCATTCTACACCAATTGGAAATTTTGACCCATCTTCATATACTAGTGGGATACATATGTCCCAGATCCTCTAATCTCTGATATTTAGGCTAACAAAAACAATAAACGGAGAACTAGCAGTATAATATATCTTACTGTTACTTACCCAGTCATATTAGTACTTAATTCCAAAAATATAGTAAATAAACAGCCATAAACGAGGAATAAATGCAGCGGACTTTATTTACACACCTGCGTATTTGCACAAAATGAGGTTATATCGAGAATAGCGCGGGAGCATGCGACATTCGTCCATACGGATTTTACGCTGCAATACCCCTACACGGTTAGGACAGTGCACAATGTAATTTAAACAGCATTAAGGTACCTATAGTACTCTTTGAACTTTTGTTGGGACAAATATAACCCAATAGTATTTTAAAAGTTATGTTTTCTAGAATCAAGTCGTAGCGAAAGGGTTAAACATTAAATTAAATGAATAGTAGTAATTTATTCAAATGGTCTTCAGCAAGAACGCACAACAAAAATATTCCTTAATTTCGGAAATGCGATACATCGGTAAAAACTAAAATAAACTTATAGCTAACAAATAATCCACTTCACGAACACTTAATTCGTTAAACACACAAACACGAAAACCTTTTTAACACTGATTTTCTTTAACTCACTAATTTACAAACAGCTGATATAGCCGGCCTGCTGCACACTGGAGCGACGTTCGTTGAAACTAGGTTAACCAGCTGCTGCTCGGGGGTTCCCCAGAAAATTATATATACAGATAGTTACTTGTCGGAGCGGTACGGAAAATTCTCTGCAATAAGAGAATGGTATAGGAAATGACTTCTGGAGGCTTGTTGGTCCAGTTCCAAGACTGTGATTGTGAATAAACGACGGAATTCTACGAGAGCTCGTCCTGAAACCAGGGAAAACTTTGGAGTCGATGTTTCTAAAAGACGCGACACGTTAGCACTTCGAGAACTGTGTTCGGGAAAGGTTATATCTGTAACCACGATAAATTTAATCCTAGCTTGAGGATTTCGCGACTTCGGTTCCACCCACACGGAGAAGGCCTCCAGGTATCTCTGTAAGATCGGAAGAACGCAGGTGTTCCTCACGAAAGTTCAAACAAGATGCTTCTGCCAAACTCGGGAGCGAAAAGTGACACCCTACGGCGTTATTCGTCGCGTGACACTTCTCCTCGAGAACATTATTCGCCCGGGTGACAATATTGTGGTGGTGATTGGCTCACACCACACTGGGGAAAGCTACCCATTCCATCGAATCTGGCCGGAGTTGACCGGACCGATCTAATTTGCAGTGGTTGTCAAGGAATAAAATTTATGTGTCTACTGCATGAATTTCAATAGCCGGTTCCTCGGAATACAGAAAAATGAGGTGGAAAATAGAGGGATATTTTTATTTTTAAAAAATTCGAATCTTGTCCGATTGCAGTAGAGGAAGCGAGAACGAGACAACCATTTTATTCCTTGATTTTTCTTTTCTTTTAAAAGGCGAATCATATTTGTCGGAGATCAGAAAATTAAATATTTACAGAGAAGTAAAATTTATGTATAAAATAAAAATAAGAGTTAAATAAAATTTAGCATAATGCTAACCTGGACAGTAATATACAATTAATCTTAACAGATTAAGTAAAATCTAGCATAATGCTAGTCGGGACGGTATTTTACAGATGATCTTAACACCCATCAAGTCACTTTCCATCGCCTCGAACCAGAGAGCAAGGCATTTCCATCGATGACAGTAAACGTTTTAAAATATCATTTAGTTAATTATGACGTGAAAGTCGACCTGATCCTTTACTACAGTGTAGTTCATGCCTTCCTTCGACATTCACGGAACACCACATATACAATTATACGGGCGACATACTGAGCTACCGATTTGTAACTCGACGCAAACACGGAAAGAATTATTATCCATCAAAGTTCTAATATTTGATAACGAGATCGCTTGCAATTAGGCGTCAAAGTCCGGATGTTCTAAAGCCTTCAAGTGTGCGGTCTCTGTGATACTATCAAAATTGAACGTATTGTCGGTGATTTCTTGAAAGTTATTTATGTCCCAGTTTCGTTGATACTATAGAATGGTAGGAATGCTCAAAGGATTTAGTTACTTCCAAATCTCCTCAGCTTCCTCTTCAAAATGTACATAGAGTGGCCTCATCCAGTGAAGGACAAATAAGACTTAGCAGGTCATGCACACCAAAAGTTGAAACAATTAAAGCTGGCAAAGCAATGTCTGTTACTTTACGGATTCCTAATCCTCCTGATTTTATTGCAACGGATGCTTAGCTCCATTTAACGCAATCCGGTTTAATGTTCAAAATCGACTTTAGGCCGTTTTTGAACTGATTGTTGAAGTCACTACACCATTCCGGAAATTTCCACGCAGGGCTTGTTCTCATCAGAGAGGATAATTTTGGGATTGCAAAACAATTTTTTAAAAAGAAGTACGCAACATGTAAAGGCAATCCAGTTAAACGATTAATCATAGTTTTCAATGACTTAAATTTTTTTACTGTAAAGTTCAAAAACCTTCTTCGAGAATTGGAGCTCCTGGAAGGCTGAGATTTTCTTTGCTGACTGCTTTGATACTGGGGGCCACATCTTGAAAACGAGCGAGGATATTTGTATCTATCTCACCAAAGCAGAAGCAAAATTCACACTTGCTATGCTTTAATTAGTTTGTTATCTAATTATATACAATGATTGTTGGTTAGTTAGATGTGATAAAATGAAAGTTTTTGAATATGGTCCATTGGTCAATTTACATGTTATTAGAAATTGAATCTTCAACGTTAAGAATATTTACTTGAAAAGAAGAGATAAGAATTTGGAAATTTTTTAAACTTCTCCTTGTAGTAAAGGAATTTATTTGAAAGGTCATTAGCCCATTGTATTTTACTGTACTTTGTTAATGTGACAAATCGATTCATTTCATTTTTTTAAAGTTTTAGATTTTTAAGATTTCTTCCTAATTTCTTATATAAATTTAATTTAGCTTTCCAAAAAAAATGAAATTTTCTTAAAAATTCCTTACCTTTTTGATCCAACAATGTGCTTAGTCTTTACAGTTCCAAATGAATGGTAACCAACATCTTGTATTACTTATTACTGTGTTTTTATTGTTACTTTAATAATTATAAAATTGCACTCTTGATACTTGAAATCCTGACACTCAGTGTAATTACAGTGAAACAAACCTTTGTTGTACTTAAAGATCTCAAGTACGCAGCTGTGGTTCTTGGTGCCTTTTGGCTTTTTGATACAATTTTGAATATTAGGCAACTTTTTTGGGTTGATGTTTGTTAGATTTTGTTACTGATAATAATTCAAAAGATTTCGCTGTAATTCAACGAAACAGATATTTTGCTGCGCCAGAGAATCTTTTTCTTGCGCTTCTGACCGTTGAAACGAAGCACATCCGTAAATTAGATCTACGACCGATCCTGAAAGCTAGAAGGATTTATGATAGTATTTTGAGGAAGTTCAGGATTCCCAAGATCAACTTTAGAACTGAAGATTACCTTGACATGATTTCATGAAAACATCCTAACATTACTGATCCACCATCAACTAAAGATGCCCAAATAAGCCCTCGATGTACTACAACCTCGCTATGTATACCCCCTTAATTAAGCACGCCACCCACTGATGGTACCAATTGCCATCTACCATCATGTCTCATTTCCTAGCCGTTTCCGTAATGACCAGTCAACGACCGATGACGGCTGTACCAGAAGCAAATCCTTGGACCGTGACCATCAAGACCCACTTTACTGGGAAGGCTGATGCCGTCGCCTTTTTAAAAAGGTTGAACGAAGAAAGTGACCTTCACAATATTTCGAAGGACCAACTATTTGTATTGTTACTTAAACTAATATCAGGAATGGTAATATAGTGATTTTATCCAGAACTTCCACAATATCTATCTGCCTTTCGACTACAAGACCAACCTAAAACTCGGCAATTTTATTACCAGAATTACCGTCTGTACCTTTGATGTGCTAATTATCTAAATATTTTAGACTTCCTCGGTAGCGTATTACAAATGATTTCATCGAAGCGTGAGGAAAGCCACTACAGAGTTGAGCAATCCCGAGTCAACCGTGGTACGGAACCAAGATAGGTCAAAACCACCAAATCCGTCTCAAACCCGGAACTGTTGGAAATGCGACTAGAGTAAGCATTTTCGAACTGCATTTCGGAATCATTTGATCGTGTTCTGTTCAGCTGAAGAGGTATTATGTTCTGTGAGTGATCAGTACGGATATTTTAGACACCAGACTATTCGTTCCAATTATTATTCGTGGACACCAGTTTAGTAGACATCGATTCCGTTGCAGCCTTCACAGGAAACGAAGATAACATTTATATTTCTGAATGAAATCTACACCCTCCCCCCTCAACCACCACCACCTGCATAACTACGTACACCTTACAACCATAAGCCCAAAAAAGTTGCATTTTAATATCTCATGTTCTTCGATAATTAATTATTGATAGAAAACTGCAGATACAATGAGTTTGTAAGATTTCGATTTTACTCAAGCGCAAAAGTAATTTTTTGCCCTCAACTGAATGTAGAGTTCAAAAACATCGAAATTAATTAGTTTTTTAGTAGCGTGACATATTTTTGTGCAGAAATGTGACTGCCCCTCTTTAAATCTCTGCCAATGGTAAGAAGACCGATTGTAAAATACGGGAGAAAGATAGATCTGCAGTAGTAACAACCATTAACAAAATGCCAGATCAACAGCTCACGTGGTTATGGAAATTTTAAAGAAATAGGTAAGAATTTTTTGTGTAACTTTGACACTTTGTATCTTGAAAACTAAGCTTTTATAAGTTTATATAACAAAGTGTACTTATTTTGCGATGTTGTATCACCTCTGTGAGTTATCAAGATTCAAACTGAAACATTCTGTAGAATAGTTTAAGTAGAATTATCTCTAACGAATTTATCTTGTTGATTGTTCCCTTGAAATTGTAACCAAAGAGGTAGAATAAACACAAATTTCACAGTTACAAATAAATTTTAGTTTTGTTGAGGAAATTTTTGTTTTATTCTACCGCTTTGATTTATATATTTCAACAAGAAAATCTATAATAACAATCAGAAAATTTAAAACAAACAAATTTACTTTTTTTGTTAGAGATTTTTAGTAGAACTCACTTTATTTAAATGAATACCCATTTGTAACTGTTTTTCTTTTATTCAAAAATAATATTTGGAAGAGCAGTTAATATAATTTGAATAAACAACAAAACAGCACATTTACAAGAATAAACAAAACTAAAGTTTAGGAATTAAATGTTAATTCTATTTGAATATTTAAACTTAATTAAAGTCTAGCTGCTTTTAACTAACGTCTAACAATAAAAACTTTGGTGGGGCTTTGTAAACCGACTTTAAGTTATAAATATTCAGAGTTTACCACTAAAAAGTTTTAGTTTCCATTTTTAGAAATTTTTTCTCTCCAAATAGAAACAAAGATTTAATCAGTCGAAACAAAAGGTCACAAACATTTTAGTAATTTCACAAAGTAAATACTTGGAAAACTTGATAAAACGCTGCTTTTTAAAACAATTCAACTTAAATAAACAACGTTAAAATAAAAGTTCAATTTAGGCGGCACAAACATTTTTTCTAGTTAGGAATGTTTGCTAAAAAAGCTTTTGTTCGCGCCACAGAATTCTAAATGACAGATTTCCGAGTTTTATTATTTGCTTTTAGAACTTCTACATTTCACTTAATTTTGAAATCGTTATTACACCTAACACTACCATAATAATGTAGCACGAAACCTTATTATCGTTGTAGTTGTCTACTACTTAGTTTGTATACAATTACTATGATACTTTTAATAAGCGTATTTTCTTCAAACACGGAATAAGTAAGAGACAATATTTTTAGAACATTGTGTTTCTGAGTACCTTTCAGATTTCGGTTTATAAATTGTATACCGAGAGTTTGTTGTCTTTTTTACCTATAAAAGAGGTTATAGAATTTGATTTATTTAATAATCAAGTTCAGTATTGATCTAATGGTCCAAAACTAATACTTATATTAAGATGAGATTGTGGCATGCTTGGTTAGGTTTGAACTTCCTCTATTTAAAATAAAAATGCTGTTAACATCCCTATGACATTTGATTTGCGTGTTCCTTGGTCGACCCTATAAGAAGCCTCTTACTAGAATAAAGCAGAATTGTCAAGCTGTAGAAAAACAAGAGGTAACTTTATCTAATAATAATTAAATCTCGAGAAGAATTTTTTTAGAAATAATCAAATATTAAGTAGTATCAAAGTCAATTCCAAATAAGTTTATCTAATTTAGCCAAAGCCAATTCAGACAATTCTGCCCTTGGAAATGGGGGTAAAACTTAAAAAGAAAAAGGAACTTGATCCACAGATACGGATGACAGAAGGAATAATATAAATTTAGGCCAGGTGATCACCAAAGCGTCTCCCGCTCAGAACATAGCTACCTTGAGATTTCTTAAAGAATTCAAGAAGTCTATGGGACGTAATAAGCTGTCTTTAGCGTCCTAGGTCAAAGGCCAAACGATCTTGTTACAGCTGTGAGAAATCTGATGTTACTAATACTGGAATCACTAAAGAGTCAAGCGATGCGTTTCAGAGTCTTTAGAAATTGGACTGAATCCATCCCAGAAACAAGAATGATTCTGCAGCTGAGTAATAACAGTTGACATAGTAATCTAAATATCTCGCTAATTTTGTTAATTTTATATTGATTTAAGTCTAATGACAATCAGGTATTGACCAACTTTTTTGCAACAAGCACGATAGGAAACATTCATATTTCGTTTATTTATTTATTTATTAAAACATGTCAGACACAAAATAAGAAAATTTAAAAATAAATGCTAGTTCTAGCTTTATGCTAAACCAAAAAAAAGAAGTTTTGCACTGAACCGTAGAACCCTAAAGCCTGCGCGAGCTGGGTTTCTTGGTCAGGTCTTTGTGCGGCCCGGTCCAGAGCTTGGGATTTGGTCAGGTCGGGCCTCAGTTTAAAAATCTGTTGGGTCATTTGGTCTATCGGGCCTGTCAGCATGTCAGCGGATCTCTTGGGTGTGTTGAACCTCCCGATCCTATCGGATCGTTTGGGCGTCTTGGGTTTTTTGCGCAAATCAAAAAGTTACCGGTTTCTCTCAAGTAGCTTCAAGTTTACTCCAAGTCAGGCCGGGCCTTGAAACTCCGCCTGTGCCAAGAGGGTTGCTAATGGTTCGTCTTAACAAATGCTTGTTGAAAGTCTCTCTCTGACGCTGCCTAGCGGGACCAAGGATAGTCGTCCTTTACATTGCAAATTTCTTTTTCCGAGAAAACTCCAAATTTCTGACATTTTCAATGTTTTAAAGCATAATTTTTAAGAAATTAATTTCAGATCAAACATCAATTGAAAGTTTCTATAGGAAACTCTGAATGAATAATTTACCTTTCCCCTTTTCCACTCATCTCTGTCCTCTGTTTTCTACCTCCATCTTTGGACACCAAATCTTCCCAGATCCGCTTCCACATCCTCTGTCAACCTGAGTCGGGGCCTTCCTCTTCTCTTTCTCCCTCCCGGTTCACTCACAGAAACCTTCTTTATCCCCCGATCCTGCCTTACCCTCTGGACGTGCCCCGCCCATTGTATGCAACCCTTCTTAATTTCGCATTGGTTCTTATCCGCCGGACTGCACTTCCCTAAACGGTCAATCGATCTTTCTCGGTACTTTCTTTTTCCATTTTCTTAGGACTTCTTTATCCCTAGTGGTCAAGGTCCACGTTTCGCTGCATGCATTACAACTGGGCGGATGACTCTGAGGTACAATACTGTTTTAGTGTTCTTGCTTACTATCTTCGACTTGAAGAACCTCAAGAGGCTGTAGTAGCTTTGATTGGCAGCAGCTATTCTTTTTTTTAAATCTTCTGAATTATCCTCTGTAATTAAAGCCTCCAAATATTCGAAACAACTCATTTTTTCAAAATTTTTCCGATTGATATTTACAGTGACCTCTTTTTCAATTCTTCTGTTTCTAGTAACGTGCATGTAAGTTGATTTTAGCTCTATGTACCTGAAGACCCACATCCAGTGCATTTTGCTTTAGTGCTACATTGAGCAGCAACCTTGTCGGTTGCCCAACGTCGTCCGGATACACCAGATTTTGTGAGATTCCATTAATCAGCGTTCCTCCCGGATTCCCGATCGTGTGTTTCATGACTCTTTCCAAAAATAAGTTAAACAAAATTGACCTACGTCATGTTCGCACCAGTTTTCTAATATTTGTCTTGATGCAAATATATGGTCTATAGTGGACCTATTTGCAAAAAACCCGCACTGTTGATCCCTGAAAAGGGACTCAGAAGTAGGAGCTAGTCGTCTGATCATTACTTTTGCGAATACTTTATAGGAGGTACTCAATAATGATGTATCCTTGTAGTTTTAGCAAACCGTTTTGTCTCCCTTTGTATGTATCTTTTGCTCCACTCCTTTGGTATTGTCTCCTACTGCCAAACTTTTTTTATGAACTCATGTACCTAATGATTAGCACATCTCCTTCGTGCTTCAGTAACTCGGCTGGAATACCATCACTTCATGGCGCCTTATTGTTTTTCAGTGCTCTGACTGATTCTGTTTCCTCTCTACCCACCTTGGCATTGATAGCTCCAGTAATTATCTTTACGTCTCTGCTGGATACCTTGTCAAGTTCCTCTTCTAGTTTGCTGTAAAGCGCATTTTTTATTTGCTCCTCGGCGTCTTTTGTTAGTACGTATACATTGCAAAGAGTCACGTTGAAGAACTTAAGAGTCTGTCTTAAAGTGCACAGCTTCTCATTAATCTTCCTGAAATTCAGGACTGCTGGCCACAACACCTTGTTTAACACAAATCCCATATCTCTTTTCCCTCCACTGTAGAATACTACATGATGCCCAGATTCAGACATACTGTCTCTTTTTCATTTAATCTTCTGAACTGCTGTTATGTCGACTCTATATTTGTTCAATTGGTCTTTTAATTGTCTTAAGGCGTCAGCTCTTCCTAACGTTCTCACGTTCCTTGTAGCGATTGTAAGTGCGTTCTTCTTTTTAATAAATTTGTTGACTCACTGTGTCCGTATAGTATTTATCCGTCCAATCCGAGGCTGCTGTTCAGTGTTCGTAACAAATTGCTTTTTTACAGTGTAAGATTGTTAGCCCTACGCCCAATCTCCGACCGGGCCTTGAGTTCAGGACAGCCTCTAGACAGCCTGCTTTCACCACAGCTAAGATCCCTGTCTGACCTCGCAGCTCCTCGGCTACCTCGGCTATCCAGAAGGAACCCAGCCAGTTAATATTGTCTTCGGCTTCTTCTTGGCACTGGTGATGCTGCTGCCCTCCACCAGTAATCTTATCTACTTCCCGGTCTAGATCAACCGTGTTCTGATCCCTTGAGTGTCTTATACCCTCGGTTAACAGGGCCACCTCGTATAGGATCCACGAACGGTCCTGGGTCTAGACCCATAAGATTCTCTCCTTTTCTGCAGCTGAGGTCTATAATGTTGGGTAGCTGTGGCAGAATCTCTTAAGGTGTCAGTTTTAGTTGCCTTTTTGGCCACGCCGCAGCGCCTAGTCACCTTATAATCTTACTTAAGAAAGTACAAAATGGTCTTTATACCCTTTTGAGCTGTCCGATCAGAAGGTTATTTTAAATAAGATTGGTGCCCATTTTGTGTAACACCTTTTTCAGGTTTCTGACCACTTGGAAGCTTTGGTAGTAACCAGTAACCTCTCATCAAACGAGCTGTGCCACCATAAAGAAATTTACTCTGCAAATCCAAGAATCTGTTGGTTTTGCTTAAATATTAGTGAAAGTTTACCATTTTGACGAGTTTTGTAGATAGAGTCGAACTTCGATAACTCGCACAGCGATAAGACTAAAACAGAAACATATTTATTGATGCAACAACATCTTGGTCACTCAGATTTTAATAACGCGAATTTTTAAATATCTCTAAAAAATCTATTAGCACATAAAGTAGTTTGTTACTTTAATATGTCGAGTTTCCGTTTATACTTGAAGTTAAGAATAACTGAATCTTGACATTATGTCAATCAACGGTAAAGGCCACACACTTCTCCTTAAATAAAGCTGGAGGGAAACAGTCAACGAGGATCAAGCTTTACTAAGTTGCTACATAGCAATAATGAAAACTGTAAACAGCACGACATTTAATGTTGTCGAATTTTCTTCCCGTTCCCTTTAGGTTCGAGTTACCGAAATTCGACTGTATGTTGTTTTTTTTTTCAAGTAAAGATTCTGAAACTTCTTGCAGTTGTTGATTTTTTATTTTATGTAAACTTTTATGTCTTAGCAGTAGCAGATAGGTAATACTTATCTATAGCAGCAAGAATTCGTTTGTTTTAAATTGAAACCTTCTTCGGGAGTTAGTTTTATTTTACTAGCAAACTTAAAGTTAGAAAATTAGTATGAAGAACTCTGAGACGTACATTAATACAGTACTACAGAAATTATTTTAATCTGTCTTGATGCAAACCTTTTCCTCTTCTCTACGCATTTAGACAAAAAAGTCAATACTTTTTAATAAGTATTTGATGTTACTGCGAATGGCTAACGCAGCAAAGTAATGCTGAAAATGCTTCCCCGTTAATATTCGTAAGGTAAAGTTCCTCTACGCATAAATCTCCAAACTCGAGCTAAATTTTCTGCTTTATTGAGCGACAAGACGCACTTATTCTCTTCCCTAAGTGCTATTCATTTCGGATTAAATGTCAACAACACAGGATAAAGATAAGAACTTGAACTTTGATTTTAAATTTTTGTTTCAGAGACAGACATGTGAAATGGGTTGCCTATTTTTATACATCCAGACTTAGCGTCAGATAGTTTTCCAGAAATGTGATTATAATATAAAAAACTAGAAATTTCTCATTTATCATCTCTAGAAAAGGAAATCGAAAAGTGATAGTTTGCTGGCTGTAAATTAAAGAGAGAAAACTGAACAGAATTTATATTTTGTCAAGCACAGATTTATTTATCATTCAGCAAATTCAAAATTAACGGTGACAACACGAGAAATTTAAGTAAGTAACTTTTCCTTAGATAACAACAGTTGATATTTTTCAAATAACTGCCATTCTTCACCTTATTACAAGAAATTATTAACGATAAGAATATTTTAGGCCATAAATTCCCAGTACGTTTCCTGTTCATAGCGTAATGGCAAAAATTTAATGCTTTCATTTCCTGCTCTGTATCTTTCAATTGCTTTCGAACTTTTAAAAATCACTTCAAGTCTCAATGCAAGTTACCGCTAATCTTTTTATTAATTTTTATTCTAGTACACTGAAAAGCTTTCCTGGATATTTCAAAAAAACTTTCGTCAAGTTAGTGAACAATATAAAGTTGTCTGATCAAACCTTTGATGCGCGAAATCTCGGAATAGCTGTTGTCAATGAAGGTTTTAAGAATGGTTGTTGAATCTGGTCGATTGGGAAAACTCTATTTTCTCGTTCTTTTCATCTTTTCTTTCTCTCCACGACCTTCGTATCTCCGGTCTATTCGGGAAAAATTAATTCCATATTTTATTTAACGAACTTAAAAGAGGTAATTAAGTTCAAAAGGTTTGTGGAACTGAAAGGACGTATGGCATCAGTGAAGAACTTCATAAACTTGTAAATGTAATAAAGTTGTTTTCATTTCTTTCATACCATCTTGGCATCCATTTAGAAGGGGAATATTAAATTATATCTTAGAAAATCAAATACACCACAGAACTTCGCCGTTATCTATTAAAGTACTATTGTATAGGACAATGTTGGAATGAGGCTCATAACAATTCTGAATTTGAATTAGATCGTGTTGATTCACCTTATTAATTTTCAAGATAAAAGTAATGTCGGTTATTTGAGAGAAAATAAAAATCTGCTCTGTTAAGATATGTATGTACGATTAAACTTTTAATCTGCAAAATGAAGCTCCGACCGTTTATATAAATCCCCCAATCTACTTAGGAAAGATCTTTGTATGCAAACCAACAAACCCAATTAAGACAGTTTAATAGATTTATTGAACTGCTTACATTCCAGCTTTAATTCCATTAACCCTGCACTGCAACTGTAGTTTACTTAAATTTGTTACGGAAGTTCATTGTTAGGATAACATTTATCCGTATTATAATTTCCCGCAATAATGTTAGAGACACAATCAATATTTTGTGGATTTGTTGATATAAACATTTCTTTCAGTCAGTGGTGATCATAGCCAAACGAGCGCGCTATTGAAAAGTGGTATTCAGTTAAATTTAATTTGAAACCGGTTACTAAATATCAAAAACTGAATTTTTAAATGCAAAACGTAACCAAATCGCCGTAGCTAAACGACGACGACAGACAACGAACGGGTTAACAGATGAACATACGCTGGAGGTATAGCAAGCAAATGGACAAGCTGATGTGTAGTCGTGGTTCATAGGGCAAGGCAAATGCGTGTCGACAGTATTTCTGGTGAAACGAGAAAATGAACGATACGGAAAGTTTATTATAGAAACTAGTAGTTAAATAAAATTTTTGATTTTGATTTATTCATTTTGTTGTATTAAAAACTTGAAAATCGAAATTTTAAATAAATTGAAAATATTTTCATAAGACTATGGATTTCGCCCGTAAAAGTTAAATATCAGGTTGATACTTAACCAAATGTTTTCTTAAATATAGAAGTACCATTTGTGTGTCCATTTTGTCTTAAAGCTTCGCACACACTGCACTGAAGAGCAAAACAGTGAAAGAAGCGGTCTGGATTTGTAAAACAAACAAGACTATTCAGATTTGAAAACAGTTTCAAAATTCTGAAACTGTCAATTTCTAGTGAAAATAAAGCAGCCTAATACCGCTGAATGAGTGTGTCCCTGGCTGGAAATAATGAAAACAGTAAAAAAGCTAGCAGGATCGAAGATATACATTGAAGAAGATTATCCACTGGAAATTACAAAAACAGGAAAATAACTAATTCCAAAAGTGAAAGAAATTAGTAGCAAAGAGCAACATAAAATAATAAAATATGATAAACTAATAAACAACCAACCAGTGATAAACATAACACAGGAAAATGATGAAAGACATTTCGAGATACGGAAGACAAAAATGAAAAGCAAATCAAGCCAAGGGCAAGATATGGGTTCAAAGCATGGCCAACAAACTGAAACAGGATTTATGAAATAAATAAAAGAAAAACAAACCAAAACTTGACAAAAGTGTAACCAACACTCGTACGTATTCGAAGACTAAGAAAGTGCAACACTAGAACACTTTTAGAAGAATACAAACTAGGTCATACAGCAGAAAAGAATAATGAAATACAGAATCGAAATACTAGCACTTCAGAGAATAAGATGACCGAGCGCAGTATGGTGTATTTTCTTCTTGTCGGTGTCAGTCACGGTGGTCGGGCACCAGATTTGCTTAGGCAGTTTTCTCTTCCTCCTCGTCCTTAGATCGGTCAGACGAGAGCTCACGGATAAGTTTCAGACTTGCCAAGAAATTTTACGCCAAAATAAAACACTGGAATGGTATACAAGCAAATGAAAGCGCTATAGAATCGGTGTAGGTGCCCCAAATAAATATATAGTGATAGTTAAAAAGTTCAGAAATGTTCCGAGCAGAGCAGCCATCTCTGCGCGACCGGTCGGACACTTCCTAACAACCACAGACCCGCTCTACAGACAGCGACGAAAATTAAACCACAAAATAAGAAATTAGACGGAACGGTCAGGATAAGGGCATCTTATTATCTTTCGGAGTTACCATTATCCTCGGAAACCACTGGAAGCTTACTGTTGGTACCTGGATCGGCCCGCACTGGAAGATGACAGGAACTGACAGGTTGACGGTCAGACGTTTGCACTTATAATAGTCAGTTCCCTTATGCTAGCGAGTTCACAGAGCGGGAGAACTATGTGTGCGTGCGGCTAAACATATTGCAGTTTATAATAACACAAACGAATCCTACGCAGGCGCTGATAGCTGATCTCGGCAGAGTAGCCGTCCTGTGATCGGCGAGGCTGGACGACTTTTGGACAGTGGTGGACATCTAAACAAGCAGTGCCTGTGAACATAAGAAAGATTCTGGAACGGGACGGGCTACTTATATACATCGGAATCAGAAATGGAACAGAGGAATTTTGAACTTTTCACACCGGGAGCAAAAGAGGTGACTTTTGCCCTTACAACCCTGTAGACGGTCTCAGCACTAACTGTCCCGAAGTTTGAAATCGGACGGCGGATGAACCGGTTCTCGCACTGGGAGGTGGTTGCAGACTATCTTTTCTTTGGCGGGCTGGTTCACTAGGCTTGCTGACGGTTTGCTTGCTTCTGACTTCGATTCAGCAGGCTAAGCTTCCGGTTGGGGCAGTGCTCGAGGCGGAAGAATTTTAAAAATCTCCTAGCCATGGAAAAATTGTTCGCAGCCGGCACCTTCCTTGTAGTCGGCGAATATTTCACTAGCTGGATCTTCTATCTTCGGTGTTGTTCTGGTTAGTAGGTTTTGACTCGAAGATTTGGTAGGTGACAACTCGACTACTCGGCTAGAGCTCCGGGTTTTATAAGAGCCGCGGCGTAGAGTGAAAAGCGAGAGAAAACCGGAGGCAGTGGTGCCTGAAAAAGAAAACTGCAAAGTTAATTAATGCAGGGCTTTAAGTCCTTCACCGGTTGTGGATCTTCCCGGAAGTCTTTTAAGGAATATAACAACTAGAGACAAAATTTGGAGATCGGCGTGGTTCGGGGAAAACTTGGCTGCAGACTCTTGGGCGGCATCGGAAAGGTATAACAACATGTCTTTTAGCTTGAATATCAAGAGACTAAACGTTAACAGAAGCACCAGAAGAATAACGAAATGAAGACCAATGAACACAAGTTTGAGATATGAATGGAATAAACGATACGCTTCTACTACATGGAAAACGAGAGATGCAGTACCTAAAAAATTATTTGATTACTAATTTAAAGTAAAATAATTTATTTTAGCAAAAGAACAAGTCGGTTTTCACCATTAGTATCACATTATATCAAATATAAAGCTTCCTAACTTACACAGATGAAATTGATTTAATATAGTTAATCAAATAATAACTGACATGAATCCGCTAGTTGTACTAGAGTGTTTGTTATTTCATTTACAGCTAGCAAAACCAAAACAAAACAACTTTTTGAATAAACTAACTGTGTTATTGACATTTAATTAAAAGTATTGTAATAGATTTTATTATCGCAATAACTGCACAAGTCAATTCTAAGTTACTGTAGTCAATACTTCAAATTATCTTAAATAAATTCAGTACACAGTTCTTATTATGAGAAAAAAATAATAGCGTTAACTAACCACATGCTAATGCCACATAATTATTCATATGCAAGCATAAATTAAACTCACGAATTAAGCTATAAAAAAAAGTTCAATGTCCTTCTAATGCTAAGTACTATTAGTAGCTTTGCTATTTGTACATTTTTTTACTTTTTAAATGCTACATGAATAAACAAGGAAGATTCTTAAGTATGATGATTCATCTATCCTTTTGCTTTACTTGATATGAGCAAGCGAGAAATGATAAAATAATTTGTTAAATCAATAAGAATAGAAAGACTAATCGTTTCTCTCTTTGATTAGAACGTTCATTCATATTCGAGAAACTGCCAGATCATTTCTAACTCAAACAACTTGGGGACAAGGTTATGAAGCTGCAGTTTATTTTGCTAGAGCTTAGATTCCCAATAAAATTCTTCCTAGAAGTCTTCTTAAAGGTCGATCGTAAAAATGCTTTCATTTAACTCCGTCGGGAACTATTAACTTACTTCATCTAGCCTTTTGTACAACAAATATTTGAACTGGGAACATGGAAAGTCCTGCTCTTCTTACTGAAAGTTTATATTAAGTTTTATTCATGGCAGCCAGTATCTGCTGTAATATTACGCAGTACGTTGCCTTATTTTTACTTCATCAATACTTTTACAGGGTTTTACTTTGCATCTAATTGAATCAATATTTTCTTCGTCGTTAACCGACTTTCTAGACACTCTTTGCTCAACAACATCTTGAAGCGTGCTACTGTATCTAATAGTGTCTCCCTCAGATAATTTGTGCAAAATAGAAATAACTTCATCGCTTTTATAGAAAGCTAAACAGAATTTACTTTCGTTTTTGGGACTATGTAGCTACTAAGTTTTTGTTAGAAACCGAACAAAGAACCTTCCCAGCCTAAAGAAAAAAAGCATCTGACTAATGTTCAAGTTCAAATAGGCTCATGGTAGTCCAACCACTCAAAAGTTTTATCAATAAGAGCACACACTTTTAAAAATGCAGTTAGTTCAGATACTACAGAAACCGAGCCATTGTGTTTTGCGTCTCTTCTCGTCAACAGAATAGGAGATGACAAAGAAGGCTTGACAGACCTCCCGTACCATTTGTTTAAATTTGGAACTAGATACAATAAATCTAGTTTTTTTCCGAAGAAAATCTATTTTGTTCTGTTCTGGAGATAGGAGAAGGAAAGTTATAAATGCAAGCACTGTTGGATCTTACAACTGCCTTCCGTACACCAACTGCTTGTTCTAATATATCTTATTCAGCCAGCAACCAATGATCCGATTATGTTTAGTTTACAGGAGTGAAAAATAAAATAAATCCAATAACATTTCTGGAAAGAGTGGAAAACCTCAAATAGTTATGTGGTATCTCCGAAGATAAACGAATATTCCATTCTGTTAAGAGACAACGCCTTACGGTGGTACTGTGACAACAAAAATTATGTTTGAGGCCAGAAGCTGACTATGTCACTACATTGTAAACTCTTATGAGAAGAGTACCGTCCATGAATCCTGAAAGATAGCTTATCGGCTTCCCCATAACCATCAACCGAAATACCGTCAGTTCATCTCTAAAAAACATTATCCAAACCGTTCATGAATTTTTGAATCGGAGTTTGAAGACTTGAAGATCGACTAATTAACCTTTGCCTTTGGGAGCAGCCTCGTCCGTTGCATCAAGCCGTCCTGATACCACCGATCAAAATTCGCCTTCGCTTCTAAATAATAGCCATGAAATCCAAAATCTACCAAGAGTCTTCTGCTCCCGTTGCCGCCGTCCTTAAGTTCTATTACAAAACTACAATTGTTCCAGGCAGATGGTAAGTTGCGCTGTCTTGAGGCCTAAACAGTTTGTCTAATTTGTAATTAGCAAAAAACCATTTCAAACACTTGTAGACTGGATCCAACGTACCATACCAAATCCCAAATCCTGTTACATTTTTACGTTAACCACAGATTTGATTATAAAAATGGACTGATTACATAAGAACAAAGGATTACTCGAAATGGAAAAACACCGATGGAGATGAATGAATCGGTAAGCAGCTTGAATACGTTAGATTTTGTTGAACAGAAGATAAACCTAGGTCCACCTCAGAAGCCGCTTTTCAAGTGTTCACTAAAAATGGATTGGAAACCTCAGATTTGCAAAAAATTAGATAAGAAAACAAAACAACAGCCAAAGAAACAAAAAAACACCGGGTGCTCGTTTTGTTCATGCAGTCTCCCGTACCATCTAATCAAGCCAAAGTTAGTAAGTCTTCCCCAGCCGTTCACCCCAGGACAAAATCCATAGAAATGAAAGAATGTTCGTCAAAATCTTCGTTGCTTGACCACCAAATATAATTAAAAGACCCTGGTCAATGTTGGTCGTGCTTAAAAACTGGACAACCGCGATCCCAGTTTGCCAGAAGAAAGAAGTCCGATAGATCGGTGCGGTCTCGTAAGCTAATTCACTGAGGCAGAACTAATGGCTGAGCTAGTAAAATAATAAAGGCAAGATAGAATCGTTGAAAAGATAAAGAAAAAACTACGCACCATTACCATGACTACGCAATAATTTATTATAGTCATCAGTAGCAGTACGACTTCAGCCTTTACAGTTGACGTACACCAGTTTGTACCGGCATCAATTCCGTTTGCTATTTATCCATCTCCAAGTATTCACTCCTTGCAGTACCTATCAATTTTACAATTTTGATGCCCGAATAAGGACATATGTTCTCTAGAGATTTCATCAACTAAAAAGAGCAGGGACAGAATTGTTCCAAAAAGACTTTGTCATTTAAGAACAGCAGGGACGAAAGAATTGCTACAACAGGGAACGTTTTGTTTTGAAGGTTTTCCACAAGAACCGTCTTTGATGAGAGAATTAATTGGTAAAGCCATCAACAACCATGTTGACCACAGAATCCACTATTACAGAATCCGTCCCGCCGTCTACGTCTGTTGAAATCATCTCGCTTAGTTCGATCTAGTTTCAAAATTCGAAGAAGGATAAAATTAAGAAAATCTCTAGGAAAATCAGAACCTTCTTTATAGCTTCAGGTTAGAGACAGTCCAAACAGTAGGCCAAAGGTATTTATGAAGAGTTGGTGGTGAGCAGTCGCAGTGCATTTTCCATTGGTGCCAGAGGATCATAAATTCCTGGTAGAATTCTGCTTCAGCGACAGCAGTAAGCGCCATTCCCTTGGTGCTGCGTATTGCTAATCCCTTGTGCCCTGTACTGTGTAATGGGTACTAGCTATTTGCTACGATCTCACCTTGGTATCACTCCCCTGGTAAGAGCTCTGAAGAGGCTACTCCACCGTGCACTGTACTGTGTGGAGAGCACCGCGCCATTCTTCCGATATAAGGTGGGAGAATGGTTTTTTTATTTTCCTTTTTTTGTAATACCCTTTTTGTTGTTTTCACTTACTTGTGTTTTCTCGGAAGCCATGTACTTTATTAGAAACGAAAGTACCAAACCCTTTGTCAAAGCAACTTAGTAGGTTTTAATGCTTAAATAAAAAAAAAACAAAAACTAATTATAATTATTCTCAATTTATTAAATCGTGAAAAAAAGAATTAAAAGAGGAATTTGGTTAAAGAAATGGAAGGCGTCCATTCATCAATTCATATTCAATAGATGCCGACTGCTCAAACTTTAGGCAGTTAGTAGATGGTGGGTGGTTCTCGATGGTTCCAGCCAGCATATATTACCATTATATGGGAAGAATAACCGCAGTATCCGCCACAAAGGGGAGTAGCCTCTTAAGACTCGGCCAGCAATGGAAGTTGTACCGTGACTGCTCACCACCGGCTCTTCGCTAATACCTTTGGTTTTCGGATCGGGCTGCCTGCTCTAGAGGCGTAAAGGAGGTTCTTCTTTTCTTGAAGTCTTTAGCTTTTCCTTCTTTTGAGTTCTGAAACAAAATCGATTGCGTTTTTGGTGTTCCGCTTTCTGCTTTTATACCCGAAATGCAAGGAAACAAATCAACTGAAAACCCCAAAAATTACTTGCTAACCAACCGGATATTCTGCTGTTGTTTACTATCAAATATAGACTTCACAATCTATTTGAAAAACAAAACTGTTACATTATTGAATAAATTTCAGATTATCATGAGGATTAAGTGTACCTACTGTTCAAAGAAGAACAATCTTTACTCAAAAGAGTCTAATAATCTTTTGCAAAAGGTTGAAAAATTCATTTAGTTGTTATTAGTGATGAATGGGTAATGACTACTGCTACTGGAGTTTCTTAAGAAATTCCTATTATTGTCAAGAATTTAGAACAAATAATAGACGGTGACTTACTCACTTCGTTATCATTTCGGTTGCCATTGTCGTGTTGATGGTAATCAAAACGAAGTTTTGTTCACCACCATGGCTTATCAAACCATACTTTCTTAGAATGCGATGTACGTGTGATATGTTGCTGATGTGCTACCAGACAACGATGTGTTTAACGTAAACAATGGTCCTAGATCATTCTTCCTATACTGGATGCATCGTATTAACCATTTAATGTTACCGTCACAATCTATTTTTCGATTTTTGATTTCTTATATCAAACTAAAAGTGTTCCATCTCATTTACTTTGTATTTATTTTGTCTGGAAGCCATCTGTATTGATGAGTACCAACCAGAAGGATGGTAGATGTTAATATCACGCACCTTTCGTTCAATATGCGCATAGACAGAATCACATTCTACACAGGAGTGTCCTGGTTCAAAAAATATCTCTGTGTTATTTTGGGGACATTTAATTCCTTTACAGCATAATAAAACATGAATTACGTTTGATTTCCCCACACATATATGAAAAAAATAATGAGGCTTTCCGTCTGCCATTGTTTTTAAGTGGTCCCACAAACAGGACGATGTTTCGACAGACTCCCTCTTGGTTAGAGATTCGTGCCACATGCAGCACTTCGCACGAGTAGTAACTACATTAGATACTGTCAAATTATAAACAGCATACCTGCGTTTATAAAATATTTTTTATTGTTGGTCTTAGGAATGTAGCAAACGGCTTCTAAATACAATTCCGATAAAAAGCATTTTTTGTAGATCTTGCTCATTGTTTTCTGTTGAGATGAATCTCATATTCTGATTTTTGCTGGAGTCTCTGGTTTTTAGGTAGATTTTCATCCAGAAAATATTTGTCGCACACGTCTTTACGCGGATGATGAAAGTCGAAGCAAAATTCTGACTTGAATATATTTCTATAATTCCAGATTATAATCATGCATAATTTGAACACTTAGGTCAGAATACAAAAACATTTGTATCTGTGTCTTTTCTGCAGTACCGTCTCGGAACAGTAGGGAACGATCTTATGTGCTGCATTATAAATTCCTTTACAGTTTCAGGTCTTTTATTACAAGAACTTTTACATCTACGTGAATCTTTTTGCACCACGTTAAGGTCATTTCTCTCTAAGTACAGAATTTTGCACAAAAGCTTTTGAAACACTCAGAGTCCCTAAAAAAATGATTTACATACTTGCACTTGTTCGTTGTTTTTAACTAAGAAGTACTTGTTTGTCTCTAATTTCGAATTTCTGCTTTCGTTCTTTTTACAGCTTTCGTATTGTGTGTGTCACAACTTATGTACATCCTCTGTTAATCGATATTCTCAATCGCCCAAAACGTTTCAAATATGCTTTTCCTGTTTTGTTTTAACTGAAAAACGTAGTACATTTTCTTGGACAACGCGAACAATCGACAGTTCTCAGTGATCTGTCAGAAACCATTTTACCTCTTGACGATCTGTACGCTTTTCCGTGTTGTCTATTGTTCTTACAAATGTTTTTGGCCCATTTAGTTGGAATAGCTTTTCTGTTTCTTTTTTTAGTTGTCTGTACTTTCTTTGCTTCTACATTCTTATTATTTTTTATTTTATATTATATTTAGAGAAGTCTAAGATCCGTATGGCCGGAGAGGTCCGACAAGCTCCAACAGCTTGACAGGCCCAACAAGACCAAACGGTCCAAAGGTAGATCCAAAAAGCCAGATACATTTTTAAACTAAGGCCCGGCCCGACCCAAACCTAAACTTCGGCCCGGATCGCGTAAAAGCCCGACTAGAAGACTCGGCCCGTTCAGGCCGCTACTTCCTAACACAGCCTACCATACCCGTTAATTTAAAAATTTATCGGGCTTTTCTGGCCTACTCTTGAACCGTTCGGTCTTGTTGAACCTGTCGAGCTGTTGGACTGTGTCGGACCTCTCTGGCCATACGGGTCTGTCGCGCCTTTTATACTCCTCGGTCTTTCAGGCTTTTCGGGTCTGTCGAACCGTACGGGCTTGTCGGGCATTTTGGACTTCTCGGCCTTTCGGGTCTATCAAGCCGTTTGGATCTCTCGGGTCTGTCAAACCTCTCGGGCCATACGAGTCTGTTGAGCAGTTTGGGACTGTCGAACCTTTTGAACCGTTTAGGCTTATCAATCTTTTTGGACTTTGGGTTTTTTTTGTCGGGCCGTTCGGGCTTTTTGAGCTGTTGACCTGTCAGACCGATCAATGAGTTAGTGGGTTTTTTCGGCCCGCGTCAAGTTTGTCCCCAGTCGAACCGGGTCGGGCCGGACCTGAAAGTTTCGGTCCGTGCAGGAAGTGTGTTGCCCAAAAGAACAATGTAATTCCAGGAAATATAAAATGTACTGTGAACACATTATAGTAAGCAAAAAGCAAATCCATTCTCAAGGACGGGGTTGCAAAGGAATTTGGCAATCATTTCTGCCTTGAATTGGTTTCTACTTTGGTTTTAAACAATAGAGTTAATTTAATTTGATTTTCGTTTTCGAAGGGATGAAGATTTCTCTGAATTGTATCATATTTATGCAATTGAATAGTTTAGTTGCTTTAATTTTTACTGATATTGGTAAGAAATATTTTTGTTGCCTATTTGATTGATCAACTGTAATTTCAAAAGCTACTTGCAAATGCAAATCTAAATCTAAAGGCAATTTCACAGATATTTTCGTGATTCCACTGATGCATATTGTAACAATTAATAAATGTCGGCTCTTGAAAGAATGGCTTTATCAGTCCACAACATTTACTTATGGAAATTTTGGTTCAGGTCAATCTGTGTAGTAGCCAATTGCAGTAGTTAATGCAACTTAGATGTCAACGACTGAACAATACGAAAGTTGTACGGATATAAAGAATCTCTTTTTAAAACATTATGCATGCTGGAGTTACTAGAAATATTAAATCGGCGAGCAGCTCCTCTTGAAAAATTCGTTTTTCTTGTTTAAGGTTTAGGCGAGTTTGCGGAGCGTCAGCATTTATTTGACCTGTCTTTTTCCACCGCCGATCCAGTGTTCAAAATACGTTTGCTGAAGTTCCACGACGATTTGGAAACCTTCGTTGAAACTAAATAAAAACAATAAAAAATTATTTCGATGAGAAACTAAAATTACGAATTTCAAACTTCTATTGGCTCGTGAGGAAAACGAACACTTTCGTACAAGACTTTTCTTTTCAGTTTTAGTGGAAGAATCTTTCTACGTGAAGCTGTTTTGCTAATTGTCGAACACCCTGTATAATCTGTAATTATTTGCGTAATCAGAATAAAATTTTATTTCATAAAAATAAAAAGGGAATCTGTTAGCTTAATACACACTCTAACATAATGGAATGCAACCATCACAAGCGTTTGTTAATATTATTAGTAAATTAAGATTAAAAACCAGCTATTGTTTAATTAATGCAAGGCCGTCATCAATTAAAAACATTCGAACAAACATATTATTATCTTGACCTCAACTTGTGACGTCACATCTATTCATTAGCTGCACTGTATTATAATAAAGAATATGAACTGGTCGTTTTACATACATAATGGTAACGTCATGTTTTATTTACTTTTTGGCTGATCCCTTAAAATCCGTCATTTCCAAATACCCAAAGGCTATGAATTTAATTGAAGCTGCTTCAGCTTTTTTCCATTTTTTTCCCTGTTAAACCTATTGTACTGTAAAATTCAAACGTTGACTAATCATGCAGACTTTTGAAATTCATATAATGGCTGCATTTGCAGCTGTGTGCGTTTGTGAGATTTCACAGATGTCCTAGAATTTTATTTGTGATATTTTTGTGTATATATAGTAAGTAAAACATCTTCAGTGAGGAATTTTTTATTTAGATGATATTATCAAGTAACATTTTAAAACTGTTTAAATTGATAACGTGAAAGTCAAAGGTTGGCCACTTTAAAAAAGTTGTCCTGAAAAATCGCCGTCACCAGTTATACGTCACGCACTGTCAAGGGGTTTTTAGAAGAGACAACCATGTGAAAGAATGGCTTCGCATTTCGTGTTAAGCGGCCCTCTTGAGATTTAACAGCTCATGACTTTTTTGTTAAGACCACGTACTAAATAATGTATACGAAAAATTCGTGGAATGATTACAAAAAAGAGATCGAATTAAAATAGAGCAAGCAAACATTTAAAAAATGAATACGCAAACGAAAAAAAAGATAATAGAATTAAAATTATAAAGAATTAGGCGGCTTAAGTTAGAAAAACATGGAGAAAGAAAGATTGATGCGGTTGTAAAAAGTTTATTTTGATATTGATTTATGTATCCTCAAAGGCACTGCTATATTTTTATACGATTTCTCTTCGTATTTCTTTATTAAATTTATTAAGTAAGATTTATATTTATTTCGTTTCCTTATTGCATCCAAGAGGTGTTCCGGAGCTTTTAAAGAAGAATCTTAGAGAACAGACTTAAATAGATTCTAAAAGCGTGTTCGTGAAGAAGTTAAATAATTTTTAATAAATTTGTGGATAATACGCAAGAGAGAGAAGTTCGAATGCATCATCCGGAATCAGCCTTACAAAACAGATGTTTATTCGCAAAATGTCAGCCTCTAGAGTTTCTCCCATTAAATTGGTTTTCCTAAGAAGTCGCTCAACTGTATACCAGTCGGTTTAGAAAATAAATTACAGGCATTTTACGCCTCTTTTTTCAAAAAGCAAAATTACAGGAACCTTCTCTGTAATGCTTTTATTCTATAATCCCTAAACTTCTTTCTTTAGTAAACATTTTTTATGGTGAAAAGTAAGGAAACATTTTGTCATGGGATTCCGCAAAAACGTTCAACAAAAAGTGAAGGTTTATGCGAGCAATTTAATAATATTATAGCCATAAGATAGACCAGACTTGCAAAATGTCAAGTCCAAGAGCGTTAAATTGTGGTGCACTTAACAAGCTTATTAGGCTTTAAACTTGGGCTCTAATACAAGTCTCGCTTGTCATCACTCTGGACATGCAGATGAACAACAGGGAATTTCCTAAAACTGTATATTACGGCGTGTTTTAACGATTAACTAACTATATTATAGGCAGCAACCTTCTATTATGTAAAAAAATCTATTTTTTTTCTAAAAGTTTGAACTTTGCATTTTTTAAGTTCTAAACAATAGAAACAATTTACTAATTGACCTGTCAGGTACTTATTTGCTGTTTCTATTGATTATAATGGTTGATTACAATACATTTAAGCATAATACTACTTCATTAACGTAACACAGTTATTATATCTGCAGTATTCACATGCATGGTTTTCAAGGCAAAATTACTTCCTAACAAATAGACACTTTTTGCTTCCTTGAAAACTTACTGTCTATTCAAAAGTATTCTATTTATTAAATATGTACTTTAGAAATACAAAAGGAATATCTAACCTTTTACTAAATGATAAAAGAACGGTATTTTTCCAACTTGTTTTTGTCAGTTTCAATTTTGAACTTGATACTTGGCATCTGAATGTTGCTAAACAGCCAGGTTACCTTTGATCTAGATATGTAGAATTCATTTTAGATTCTGTGCGGGTTTACATAGACAAAATTGTACCTAATGGCTTTTTCTTTGGATGCTACAACACTGTTTTTAAAAAGTTACAAGTTTATACGTTTCTAGTTAAAATCCAACATTGTGACCTGAAGTACGCATACAAGTGTGTGAGAAGGTTCTTTTTCTATATTTGATTTTTCGCTTTTTTTCTCTCTATCTTTTTATTAATTTTTCCTTCTGTTACCATTGATTTTTTATGTTGATATATGATTTTCTTGCTTTAACAATGAGACTCTAATTCAACTCCCATAATCTAATAAATTATAAAAGCTTCTTATGACCTCACGTGTTTCAGAATTACACTTAAGAAGAGGATTTTTGCGTTTGCAAGGCGGTGTTTGGAATTTTTTTAATGTACAAACAAAATTTCCTGCTTCTGAGTAGATTCTAAAATATTATTATTTATAAATTATTGTTGTACCTGATAACTGTTCAATACACCCAGATTTACTTACTACCATCAAAAAGGCTTACTATCCTTCTCTCATTTGGCTCAGTTAACTCTACTCAAACAACCCTGTAATGGTCTGTAAGTAATCCTATTGTAGTTTTTATTATAGGGAACTTATCAGCTCCGTGCCTATTATTGGGCTCGCCTCAGATCTCACTTTCTTGTTCTTTGATTTATGTGTTTATATTTTCTCTAAGAAGGCAAGAAAAGAATAAGTCTCCCTATCCCAACTTGGCTAAATCATCGGTTTCTTTGTTGCCTTTTTGTCCACCATGCCCTGGTACCAAGATTGTTTTAACTGTATTTTGATTTGCCCGAGCCCACAGTATATATACCTGTAAATAAAACTTTTGCTTGAAAAAATATGGCAGTGTTACCTAGAAAGAACCAAAACTCCACCTTCAGTCTCATACCATTCCCTCTCCTGCGCCACCCAGAGTTTCTGATCCAACTATAAATCATAAATCTCCACGCTTCGAGCCTTGACTAGTTTGATTTTAATATTTCTTGCTGATCTGATCACTCTAATGTATCTAGCGAATATTCTTAGTTCCCAGCACGCCACACATTTGTGTCTTATGCCTTTTTCAATAGTCTGAACAGGTATTGATTCCAGGTTAGTTTGGAGTTTAATATTACTCCAAGCTACTTAACCTCTTAGATATTGCCAGTTAGTTCTTCACCGCGTAAAGTTAGAAGACTTAATCCCTATAACTTGCTTCTATTTGTAAAGAGTAGTATTGCTGTTTTCTGAAAATTAATCGAAAGACCACTGTTTGTCTCTCAGTAAGATGCCTTATTCAAAATTCTTTGAAACTATTTCCCGATTGTAGCTGTGAATTCGCCCTGTACTATAATAGTTATACTATCAGCATAGTCTATGGTGCAACCAAGCAAGCAAGCAAACCGTTATTACAACAGTTTTACTCCTCTAATTAGAAGTACGATGCAGTTAGTGCCCGTCCTGTGTTGTCTTCTGATGTTGCGTAAAACGCAGTGCCGTGTGGCTGTCTCAGTTATAGAACGGTAGTTGTATTATGGCAATGATAGATGAGGCGCAACGCGGCTGCAATTTCTAGCTCTTGGTGGATGGTGTGGAAAAGCAGTTAAGTGTTGTATTGCTGGCGTTGAACGTGATGTGTTTATGATGTGAAAAAAAGATTCGTGGCATTTGCTTTAATAACTAAGAGAATCATGGCAAACCTTAATGATAACGGTCGGTCCGGTGGGATTCTCTGGTCTACCCAATGCAAATCATAGCGTGAGGGTCGTTTCTCAAAGGAAAACTGAAGTGGCTCTTATCTGTATATGAGGGAGTTTTAAAGAAGATGTCCAACTACTTGGGGGGTGGGGTCTTCTCTGTGGATCTTGAGAACGTGCTCCTAGTTCTGTGTCAGATTTCTCCTGCATTTCCCGCATTGCTGGTTGTGCACTTCCTGCAAAAGGTGGAAGCGCTCCAAGAGGAAGATTCTCTTGCAAATGGCCTTCTCCTTCTGTCGGAATTTCTTGTTTGTATATGATGGCACGGTGGTGAAAACTGTAAATCGGTTGTCGATTACGGATCTGAGAAAGGTTTTGTAAGTGTGTAGCAACATCTGTGAATAGCAACCTGAAATGCCGGCCCAGATTTAGGAAAGCAAGTCGCTGTGCTGCTGGACGATGTCCAAGCAGCGCTTCAGCTCGCTGCTCCATCTCAGCGTGGAGGTAGAAGTGGTACCAAGATATTTAAAAAATGGCGAAGATTAGAAGCTTAAGTCCCATAGTTCCAGGCGGACGTCGTTGGGGCGGAATTTTTTGCGAATTCGGTCTGATCTTCCACGTGCGGAACTAAGTCTCCAGACGTTCGAGTTCATACACCAGAATCTTTGATCTCTCGGAGTTTCGAGACGTCACCCACAAGGGCATTTAAACAACACATTTTATGCGGTGCATCTGCCTAAAAGCTTAATCATCACGGCTCCCCTAAGCAGTAACTCACTGATCGGAGCGACTATCTACTCTCTGCTAGCTAAGCGAGCTAGTACCCAAGCAACTCGCTGTAGCTACGCTCGGCAACGGACTTCGGCTCAATTTCCTAAATAAAGTGTTGATATCGTCGACAAGGCCCGTTTGTGTCAGCAACCAAATTCTATCAACCATCTTCCTAATAAGACCAATTGTATTAATCTGCCTCTGACCATGAACCCGATCTATCTGCAACAGGTTTCTTTGAGTTCACGTTTTCTACAGTGAGTGATAATTGACGCAAACGATTCTATATCTAGAAAAGCCCTCAGTGCTACTATCTTTTGATTTATGACCTTTTTCAGTCTTCTAACTACGTAAAGTAAGGCTATTTGACAGGTGTTCTAGCTTAAAACGCTTCTGTAACGAATGTTTAGGAATATTTCTCTTGGTATCTTACACATATCTTTGTTGTCTCCAAGAAACTATTTTTGTTGTAGCATACACCTGTCAGATAGCGCGGAAGAATTTTCGGAAGTATTCCTGATGCAGAGGATAGTGTTTTCCCAAAATCTTTCAGCTTTCAGCGGAATCCTAGGTAGTGTAAGACCTAAGTAATACCTGAGTCTACATTGAGCTCCCTAATTAAAGTAAAAAAGAAAAAAAAACAGTAAACTATCTCTTGCTATAGTTTGTCAGGAGAAAAAAAACCCACTATTATTCAAATCGTATCAACAACAACCTTTAAGTGTTTAGCGTTCAGAAAAATTGAAGTTTGTCGTTTACCTAACACCTCAAAGTAGTTCCCTTGACCTTCAACTATGGTAACACATCTATTTTTGTGATGAAAACTTGTTGTTGGTGTCAAAAGCAACTTCTTTCAAATCAAATCTAAACGCTTGCATAGCCGTTTATGCTTTTTTAAGGATCTCTAGTACTCAATAAAAAAGGGCGTGTAATACACTTTTGCTTGCTTAAGTTAATCTTGATTGTTCCTGCTGCAAAGAGATACCTTTCCCGCTTTAGGAATTTGGTTTTGTTGAGAGTGATTGAACACCACACTCAGACAGAGACAGAATGACTTTGATAGCAAACTTGCAACAAACTTCATACAATGCGTTAAGCCTGATCGGTCCGGAGGAAATTGTAAAGGGTCGCCAGTTATGCGTCGGCTCCACCGCTACTGTTGTTTGTAATGACAATCACTCCAACACCCACTCACACACAACAAGTGCACCGCAATCCACCTCTCCTGATATTCCAGTGCACTTGGCTGCTTGTACATTGGCGGTCTGTGATATGTTGATGGTACTTGAAACATAAAAACAAAATTGTAACACAGAAGCGGAAGTTGTTAAGATTGGCTTTATGAGATGTTAGGAAATCTCAAAAGTTTGGAGTTTAGATAGGTATCTCGCGCACTAGATAACGTGGAATGAATAGAATATATGTGGTTTATTGGATGACTAGGAAAGTATTTTTTGAGATGGAAGTCTTGGAGGGGCTTAGAGCTACGGGAACCGGTGGAAGTTCTTAGAGTGTTGAGAATGGAGGCTTGATTCTACCCTCTTTACAAAGTCGCCACGCAAAAGGTCGGGTCTAGTGTCTATTAGAGATATTTTAGCTCCTAAACTTCCTCGGAGGGATGAAAGCGATTCAGTCTAACATTTAACTCTCTTTTACTTGCGTAACGATTTCACGAGTCCTAAGGTAAATGAATCGATAATCCATAATGGGGCGGATGAAAGTTTTGCTAAGTGAAATCCGCAGATGGCACTACGCAAAACTAACAAAAGGGAGTTGCGGTGTTGATTAATGTCGCGGCATCGCTTGACTTCTCGGGCCCGAAAGAAGATTTTAGAAAATGTAGACAACTGTGGGAGACAGCCGGAGATGCTGTCTAATAATTCAAGGTAGACGTTTAAATCCATCTGCTTGTAAAACGTGTTCTGAAGAATATCACCTGAGTCTTGTTGGGATTAAATTTGATTTTTCACCGCTGAAGCCAGGTTTCCAGTCGCGTACCATCGTAGACCCGGAAGAGTTCTCGACCAACTCGTAGCAGATCACGATGCGCACGAACCGAAAAGAAACTCCGGTGGCAACGAGAAGCTTTTGAAGAAGTTCGTTTGGTGTTCAAAGCTAAAAAACTAAAACCTACAACCACGGCTAGTTGCAGGAGTTCACTGACTCATCTAA
>VTPC01006866.1:0-28227 GCA_011009095.1 Ignelater luminosus | reverse complement strand
TTTACTTTTTTTTATTAGTTTTCCGTACCTTTTTTAATTTAAACCAGTTCAGTCGAACCTTTGTTGTATATTGTATTCAGTATCGATTTACTTGTGATATCTGTTTACCTGCATTTTCATTTTATAATTAAGGTTTTGTAAGTACATCTTGAGATACTTATTTAATTATTGTTGGCAGATATTTTGCATATTTTGTGATTATTTGACATTTCTCTTTAATTTTTTGCAATATATCTTTATAATATCCTTTTTGAGTTTTATCGTGTGCATAACCTCCTTTATCTCATGCTCAAAACCACTGTATAGGTTTAGCTGGGCTAAGACCAAAAGACAGTCTTTCTTCATACAGATTAAGAATGACGTAAAATAAAATTGTAATGTACTTAAATGACACGTTCGTTAAAAATCTAACTTTCAGTAGAGTAAAACCACTATTAACAGAATCGGAACAGTAAGTAACAAGCGAAATGATTATATAAAATGAAATTTTATTGTAATTTCTTATTAACATGGAGTTTTGCCAAGTAACGTTGAAGAAAACACAAATAAAACTATAATAGTTTCACACTTAATCCAGGATTCTGTCTTTATACCAGGTGTATACCTATGAAATGAGACTTTCAGCTATTAGACCACAGATGTCGCTAGGAGTATTTTTAAACTGTCCCAAATGTCTTATTTTTTTCGTCTGTCATCTGTCAACAATATTCAATTCATTGTTTGTGATGTTTCATACAACAACGCATTTTTTTCGCTCTTAAAAATGTCGAATTTCGTGCCTTCAAACTACGATTTGCGGACATCGTTGATTTTCTGTTATCAATTGAAGAAAAACGCTTCTCAAGCTCATCAAATTCTTATAGAAGCTTACGGTGGACATGCTCTAAGCAGAGCACAGTGCTTCAGGTGGTTTGAAAAATTCCGAAGTGGTGATTTTAGCGTGGAGAACGAGGAACGTGGCCGGCCACCGAAAAAGTTTGAGGACACCGAATTGCAAGCATTGTTGAATGAAGACGATGGTCAAACGCAAGAAATGATGGCAAAGCAGTTGGGAGTGACCCAAAAAACCATTTGCAAACGTTTGAAAGACATGGGCATGATTTTAAAGGTCGGAAGATGGGTGCCGCATGAACTGACTGAAAGGCAGCAAGAAAACCGAAAAACCACTTGTGAAATGCTGCTCTCCCGGTTCAAAAGGAAGTCTTTTTTGCATCGAATCGTTACGGGTGTATTTCTCCAATCCCAAGCGTAAACGATCGTATGGTCCGCCCGGCCACAAGCCAAAATCAACGGCCAAACCAAATCGCTTCGGCCGCAAGGCAATGCTGTGTGTTTTCTGGGATCAGCATGGTATGATTTGGTACGAGCTATTAAAACCAGGTGAAACAGTTGACGGTGCACGCTACCAACGACAATTGGCCGATTTGAACAGCGCTATACACCGAAAACGCCCAGAATATGCCGATCGGCGTCACAAAGTAATTTTTCTTGATGACAATGCACCACCACATCGAACAAGAGCGACCCGGGAATTGGTGGAGACGTACGATTGGGAACCGCTGGTGCATGCGGCTTAATCACCAGACTTGGCGCCTTCCGATTATCATTTGTTTGCATCGATGGGCCACGCACTTTCCGAGCAGCGCTTCAATTCTCACGAAGAAGCCAAAAAATGGCTCGATGATTGGTTTGCGGCCAAAGACGGCCAATTTTTTTGGCGCGGCATTCACAAATTGCCTGATAGATGGGTAAAATGTGTCGCTAGTGATGGCTATTATTTTGAAGATTAAATTTGTAACCATTTTTTTTAATAAACGTTTAAAATTCAAAAAACAAGTCTCATTTCATAGGTATACACCTATGTAATTGTTTATTATTTTGATTAGATACAGCCAATCAACATTCATCTAAATAAACGATGTTCTAGCTTTATTTTTCATATTTGACAATTTTACGAACATATTAAGGTTCAGGCCTACACTTTCTTTCTTTTTTTATACAAATCCTACGTCAGTTAACAGCCTTTGTATGAGCAGTAGATAAAAACTCGTGCTGATGAAATGTTTTTTCTGTTACTTTATCAAACGCAAATTCATATTTTATTATTTTAGAGTTTCTGAACAATTTTTATTTCTGTTCTTGTTTGATCATTACATTACATTTCTAAAATCTTTACTGCTATTTGTATTTTTCTATGTGTTCTATTTTTCTAAAAATTTTCATTTCACTTTGAATTTCACGATTCCCGAATGAAAGACTTTGCGTCAGAAACTTTTATATTAAAAGTACTTTTTTACCTTTAGCATATGAAGCTTGTTAAAGTTTCTGCTATTAATTTTGACTTTTCATCCTGTTTTAAAATCTAGAAATTTCAAACAAACGAACCCAAAGAATTATAAAGAAATCTAAAGTTTTTACAGCTTTCATTATTGCAAGCTATTTTTCTTGTGTTCTGTTATCAAACTAAACAAGCTCTTAAATGCTGGTATTCAAAAATCTATAATCCCATAAGACGTTCCTCGCATAAAACGTTTTTAAGCTTTTATTTAATTATCATATAAAAAAGCTTTCATGCTGATTTTATCCTTAATGAGATCTGTTAATGCGCCTAGAAGGGTAAAATTATTACTTTATGAATATTTGAGATTCATTTAGAGTAGTTTCTGCTTCAGCATTTGTTGCAAAGTCGTCAGAAAACTTGAATAATACAAATTAAATTAAAGCGTTAATGAAATCAATGGCATATACCTAGCTGCTTCCAGTAATAAAAGTCATTAACGTAAAAGATAGGAACGAACTATAGAAAGATTTTTCCAATAATGCCAGTAGTTGCTAACAGTTCATTGAGCAAAATTGTGTCTAATCTTCTCAGAGATACGGTATAGCTTATGTACCACGCAAATGGTGTGGATTAAATCGCAATATCTAAGATATTTCAATTCTCACTATCAGTTGTACTATGGCCAGTGTAAATCGTCACTGTTGGTTCATTACTTAAATATATTATTGTAGGGATTCCAGAATGTCAGGCAATGGAAAATAAGGCATCTCTGATCCAATCAAGCTTTAAGATTTTTACATCGAAGTTACCACAGTATTGCGAACAAATTATGACGCAAGATTAATTTTCTGTTCTTAAGAAATTTTGTACTAAATACATAATTCTAATGAACTCTAGATAGTGTCCAGTCTATTAGTGAATTAATGCGCAGGGCATTGTAGTTATAATCAAAGAAAAAACAAATTACATTATCCATTCGTCACTTTTTGAAGAATGTTGATTCTCTTGCAATTTTCAGTTACTTATTTATTTATTGTTAACATGTTCTAATTATTGTGAATACACCCTTGGTAAATTGTATTGCAGTAGATTCGTTACAGTTCCTAGAATTCTCCTTGAAAATTTATATTGAATGATCAATACTTTTACAATATGTTCGTATGCGAGAGGTATCTCCATTTTATCGGCCAATAACATATCGTGTAGACTGGGGTTGCGTTCTTGAATTAGCAGGGTAGCAGTCAAGCGAGCTGTCGAGTAGCCTCTCTGGATACTTTTCTGCAGGAAAGTCTGCTATCGTGTAATTGTTAGAATTAGAAGCAGGTGGCGAAAGGTTACGTACAACCGGTGGATCATGCAGTATTTTGTTGGCTAGAGATCACACATCTCTTCTCTTGGAGTTGACAGAAATTTTGTTTTCAAGAATTTAAAAAACAATTATTTTGTTAAATTTTGAAGAAAGTGTATGACCTTGCGAAAAGTTGAGACATATTATTTGCAATTTTTTGCTTATTTTAACGACGGTAAATGTATTGCTCAGCTATTTGGAAATAATACTTTTGGCAAACTACCCCAAAAGATAGCAGCTTTTGTAAGCCTGACAGATGCATCGTCGTATACGGGACACTGTTGTAAGCCGGCTTCAGGCATGCATGGACAACTGTTCGGCTGTTTGTACACGAATCAAAGTAGACTAAATATTTTTTCGGAAACATAAAAAGTATTTGTTTACGTACGTGCCGATAGAATATGATTTAACATGCTTAACATATTATAAACACTTGCCTTTACGTTTGAAGTTGACCCAAAACGATAGTTACCAAGATGGTTAATACTTCAAATTTATTTCTTTAATATTTGAAGTTATTTAACAATTTAAATAAGCGATGCAGTACTAATAATGTGATAACAAAGATCAAACACTGCAAAGTCATCCACGTATGTGTGGACTTCCACGAGTCTAGATAAAGCGAATGTTCGGATACTTTGATGTATGTTGAAATACCAACAGAAATCCGAAAACATTCGTGCTTGTCCTTAAATTCCGAATGAACACGAACAAATTCTGAATATTCATACCTAACTTTAGGCTTTAGGCGCACATTTGGGTTTTAGTTGACGGATTTTAGAGCTACTCTAGACGTTCTAAAGAGACACGATGAGTAAAGATTGTTGGTTGTGGTGGAAAGATATGATGAAAACACCAACGGCAACAAAGAGATTATAGTGGTAGATGAAGTTTTTAGGCATGAAGATGACCACTCAAACATTTTTGCGTTTCCATCCTTGTCAGGTTTGTTCATCAAACATATGATGTTTTTTCTTTCGTAAATAAGGTAGTTTAGTCAAATTTACTATATGCAGTCTTTGCACGTTTTTAGAAAGCATTTTATATCAACAAAGAAGTTTATAAAATCATCAACAAAAGATATTTAAAAAACAATATGCGATTATTTTGAGAAGCGAAATATACCAATGTGACGTCACCAAGTCCTACGCCCTTATAACTTTGACTGTAGGAATGCAAAATATACATCCTATTTGATCTTATCTTTGGTAAGAGAAAATTCTGTAGTTGATGTGAATATTCTTTTAATTTGAAACAATAACTTCTGTCAATATTTGTTATAAAAAGAATAATTTACAGTTTAATAATAATTGTAACCTAATTTCCCAGAGTTGCTTTATATTATTAAATTGTTTTCATTGGAGTTCGATTTTTCAATAAAAAAATTAATAGTACCACATATGTTGTCATGGCAACATCTTGTGTTCTTTCACTTTGGTCCCTTGGTATTTTCAATCATTATAAATCCCTCGGGGGTAAAAATAACACTTTAGTTTTATAAAAAAAAGGAACTAAAGTGGCACTTTTAGTTCCGGGAATACAAAAAGATTTATAATCTAGAAGTTTTCTATTGAAAACGCCAAGATGCGCTAGGCTTTGTTATGACGTGCACGATTAAGTAACTAAGGTTCGGTTTATAAAAGCAAAAATTAAATTTGATTAAGAATCAAATTCCGATTAATCAGATTATTAGAATTTAGGTACATTTGATGCTGTGGTAAATTTTAATCACTATTAAATGTTTAATTCACTTTTTGTAAATCGAATCTAAGTGTATGTTTAATAAAGCTAAGATGAGATTCTTCCTAGAATCTAATCTTCGAATCATATTAAAAACAAGTTTTTGAAGTATATCATACATGTTACCTAGAACATTTAAAAATATTTATTACACTTGTTAACTGTTGTTGTTACTCCATTATCTAATTTTACAATTGCATTTATAATAAACAGAATTTTGTTCAATGTACCTAAGTTAATAATCATTTACGTAACAAGTCAGGAACGTGATATTTTACTAGACGAGCAGACAAGTTGCAGGACTTGCCTATCAGCTCGTCTTAGAAGTCCATGGGTCCAATAAAGACATTTTCTTGACATGTTACCTACGATATTTTTTCTCACACCAATTTTTAATCAGAGATTACAAATTTAAAATACTTTTCTAACACCGTAATTGCAAGTAGGCTTTTCTTTATTCATTTTTCTACGGAAAGTAGACCTCTACCACTAGTCAGGAAAATATTTTTCTATGTCAGAACGACCGCATTCTTAAACAGTGGTCAAATGTGGAATTATGTCATTCTGAAAACCCGTGATGGAATATATACCAACACTTTGTAATGTTATTTTTAAATTCGCACTAAATCCGCCCCTGTCTTTCAATTTCGTTTAGGTATTTGTTTTCCTGACGCGTAATATTTAAATTATTTCATTTTATAGACGAATGTTTGTTACAATGTTATTCTAAAGAATTGATAACTTTGTGGTCTCGACTTCTGGGTTCCGGTAGACGTGCCTTTTGCTATTTTTCAATAAAAATGCCTGGAACCTTAGTCGCAAAAATTGGAGTTACACAGTCTCGATTGAGTCAGGTCTAAGCTGGTAAATCTACGAAGTGGAATTTTCCATTGGTCCGTAAAGTCTCTGCATTTTTAACCTGTTAGGGCGTGCATCTGACTTTTTAACCCCACTCCAGTAAGTACACATTGCGCAACAGGAGACGCAGAGAGGATAGACAGTACGATAAGAGCTGCGTACTCGAACCAACGTACGGGTCATTTTCGGGGTTACCCCTACAAATCTGAATTGGTTACAAACCGAATTTAATTGAAGCGATTCTCTTAGTAAAAGAGATATCGGACTCGAGAAATCCTATTTCGTCGGGTCTTTGTCGTGTTATTCACGGAGGAAAGCCGGTTGGTCTACCGAAAAGCGGTGCTTTGAAAGCTTTGTTATTGTGGGAAGCGTTTTTGCTTCAATTACAGTTACGCTGATATTTCCCAGGAAATAAAAATTGTAGAGGGTAGAAACGCAACAATTTTGGTCCCGTTGGTGCAACGTTAAAGGGTCTGTCGAGAACAGAAACTGCCCGCCTCGTAAAGACTTGAATTGTGTGTGTGTTTTACATCTTGGAAGCTCCGTGATCCGAATGGATTAAGTAAACTTAAAGAGCGTTTGAGACTCAAAGTGGTTTTAGTTATTTTTAAAGTTTGTGTATAAACATTTGGAGTTTGTTCTTGTGCTTCTTGGTCAATGTTAATAAAAGTGATTGTTTTTTGAAACCTGAGTTCCCTTGAACTGGTGGATGAGCTGGTGTCGTAGGGAATCAGAGACCTGCACATATCACCCGGAAGAAAGATTGCCGTTATAGTAAGAAAGACCTGTTTTGTTTTGTTAGTTGAGTTTTAATGATTGTTTCATTTGATAAAAGACTAGGAGAACGTGGAATTTGTGAAATATTCCATACGAAAACCTTGCTTAGGCAAGATTAGTTTCGTATTTTCTAAGTGAATTATAATATTTACCAGTAATATTTTTAACTAATTTGTAACAGGAACGTTCCCAGGTAATTTTAGCTGGTGTTTGTTAAATTATTGCAACATAATTAATAACTTTTGACTACTGTTTTTCTTTGTTATTAGATATAAAGTTTATTTGTTGCTATTTAAAAATTCATTGTCAAGTTGATCTTGTTTTAACTGGTTTAATATTTAGATTTTGGCCTTTTGTTCCATATTGTGAAATTTTAACGTAACAGAATCCTTTTTTTTGTGTTTATTGTAATAACTTGTTTTTATTGTTATTTTCTCATTATTTGTTTCTCAACTTTGTTCTCCAGTGAAGAAACTACTTCATACCATTTATTGATATTCTTTCGTAGTGTTATTTTGTTCAAGAGAGAAGTAAATATTAAACTGGTATTTCTCTCTTGGATCTTCTTTTTTGAAAAAGAAGGAAGTCTTCAGAGGACTTCCTTGTCAAAATTGATTAAGACGAATCACGTGTTTATACAGTTTTTTTTTTATTTCGTGTTGAGTCTCAATCGTGAAACGTTGAAGCGAGTTTTAATAAAGCTTCCACGAGGTAAGTTACACACAGGGTGAGGTTTCGTAAGAGGCCTATATACAGGGTGTCGGATTCACGAGTAGTCGCGTGACCGACCATCAGAACCCTTCAATCTACGACTGCTGGCGCCCTCTTTTGTGAACATCTATTAGTTTAATAAGAGTTTTGGAAATCGGTGAGCTTTTCTTTGTGCGGCTAGGTAAGTTTATTTGAGAATCCACCCCATCTGCGGCATGAGCTACGGGATTTAACATCTACCATTGGTCTGGACGGGACTTGTGCATACTTTTGAGCATCTTCCCGTTACAACTTGTTATGGAAAACTCACTAGTGATGACATCTAGATGATAATTTAATTTTTTGTGTTATTTCCTCAATCTTTCAGAACAACTGCAATTTGTGAAAAGATATAATTGTTTTGAATGTATAATATTTCTATTTGCCAGATTTCTAGAGTTTCTTCCATAATACAGAGATTTTGCTTCATTTATATTAATTAAAATGGTTTCATTTTCTCCTTTGTTTATAGTGTTTTGCTGAATTTTGTAATCTCGTGTTTATCTACAAAACAAAACACTGGGAATTACTTTTATAAGTTAAAAAGCGTCGTTTACTCAGAATTTATGGAAGAAATATAGGTTACCTTGCCTATTTGAAATTAACTTTTAATTTTATACATTTCATGATTTTTTGAGATTTTTTTCAAAGTTTGTAAAATTGTAAGTTTAATTATTTTTATTAGTTATATCCGTATTTCTCAAAGTGTTTGTATTTCTTAAAACAGTTTTTGTTCAGCATTATTTTGGAGTTGTGTAAATATTTTGTTCGTTGATAAATTCTAACTACGCATATATTATACCCTTTGATACTCAAATAGACTTTTAATTAAAATAATTTCTCAAGTTACATCACTTCTAAAATGTTTTTCCAAAGTTAAACAAACAATGTACTAGTGAGATGGAAATAGGTACTAAACAAACAATTCCGTTTTAAAGTACGTTCTTATTTCGGGAAACATCTAAAAGAGGAAATTAATATCAAATTTTGTTTCCAGCATATTGAATTTCTTTATTTATAGAAATGCAGAGTACAAAATAAAATCAGAGTAGAGTTATTTTCATTTAAATATTAATTTCCAAAACCTATGTATTTAAAGATTTATGAAGAAATAAATTGAATAAGAATTTATATTAGTGTCAAGTTCGAGGGAATTATACTTTCGTTTTAGTAGATATTGTTTTTGTTTTGTTGGTTTTAAGTGTTTACAGGATACCTTAGTTTTATTATGAAGAAAACGGAGCTTTGCACATAATAACATAAACTTTTGTAACTGGATCAGTTTTTAAGGTAGTAACTAATAAAATGTGGTTTAGAAAATTTTGTGCGCATTTAATAAAGAAGACTAGAATTCTAGTAGTGTGATCAATAAGGTAAAAGAAATTTACAGAATTCTTTAATGGGAAATTTAATTTGTGGGAGTAAAATGCAAACAAGAAGAAAAAATTTCTGATAAGAATTCGCAGAATTAATTAAAAATTATTCACTCATCATGGACTGTGTGAAGGAAAAATACCTCGCCTACATGATATGATACAACAAAAGTAAAATAATCAGCAAGACTTCCTAACTAATATTTATACTTTAATAAAAGCTGTTAGATTTTGTGGGATAGAAAAAATGCTAATATGCAAAACAAAGAATTTTTGTTTTTTCATTCAAGCAAAAAGGATGCCTGAAGCAAAATAATTTGTTTTATTAAATTATGCAGAAAACAATGAGTTTTCTAGTAACAAAATGTTTCTGTTGGTTAATATTACAACAAAATTATGTGTTATGATTATTTTACATAAAAATGAGTGCAGTTAACGATTGATTTTGAAAATACACATACACCTAGGCAAACTTCTGCAGTTCAGAATGCAAACAAAATTCATAAGTCATCATCGGAATTACCTATACATACCTTAAAGATTACTCTACTAGTGAAGTATCATAAATGTTAATCTCGTCTTCAAATGACTTTAAAACTAAACAATATTTAACATAGAAAGCGATTAATCGAAAAGTTGCGAAAGAATCAATCGACTAATCATGCAGCCCGCTGCTGAGGATCAGCTTGTTAAATGTAATAATTAATAAATAATTGAATAAGCACGTATAGTGTCTCCTGTGAGCTAACTTTTTTTTATCAAGAGAAAGGTAAGAAGAGAAGCCAGTTTCAGCTGTTTCAGACTCACTTTGCAACTGCAATGTATAGCCGTTACAAAAAACATATCCTGGCTTCTCAGTCGGTAGCCTTAGGCATAAATAAGGAGTAGGAGCACACGGTATAATAACAGATTATAACTCTATAAGATGAACAGCAAAAATTATTAATCAAGACTATCTAACGAAAATTCAAATTTCAAAATAAAATATTATTAAGTCAGCTTGCATAAGCTACAAAAAAATATCAATTAAATACTTAAATCCTAACTATCGGGTTTATTAATAATTTTATCCAAACAAGCAAATACCAGACATATCACTCCATTAGAAAAACCAAATGCCGCAGCCAGCTGCAAGAAATGTATTAGCTAATGTTAACACTGAGCTATTTGTACATAATAAATCTCTATGACAGAAATAATTAAATTTTTAGGGTCAAACCTAAAGAATTAATCGAGTTTACTGTTCTCTGATTATTACAAGGAAAAAGTAATATATAGTATGCAATAGCCATAACCCATCTTAAACCCTTAAAAATACAAGGAATAAAACATCGCACAAGTCTGCAAAAATATTCTTTCCAATTCAAATTCTATTATGTTTACTTTTTAGCTTAAAAAGCCAGATGAAAAAGAATCTGTTTACTCTACCCTGTCTGTTGTGTTACATTATATAGCAGTAACTCACTGAATATTAAAAGTAAAATATTTTTTAAAAAAATTAAAAAGATTAATAGAAATTTCTAGTTGTTAAAACTCAAAAAAATACTCTGCATAAGCTGTAATATGTCCAGAAAAACCCTTTTTACTATTATTTACATCGTTTTCTATAATCTCTTCGACAGGAATTACTTTCCTAATATTTGTACAGAAATTCCTTGTGTAAGGAACTCGCGGCCTTTTGAATAGAGGGTTTTTTGCCTTATGTAAATAACTGTTAACCTTCGATTGATATTTGATATATCGGCTGTTACCTGTGCGAGGAAAAATAATCCTTAAAGGACAACATGGGAATATAAACTAAACATTTCTTGTGAGTACATGAACGGGTAAATAGTGTAGGTCCAAGTAAAACTGATCAGAACTGATACCTAACTAAAAAATTTCAGCGTAAGTTTACCATATCTACGTTTCAGATTTTAGAAAGATAAATTTGTTAAACTGTACTAGAGGAAAGATACTGGACTAAACAACCGTGCACTATATAACTACATACCTTAGAGAATGTGTCCCAGTTTTTTTCATGAAACAAGTATTTCGCGTTTACTAATTAAGAATAATCAAAGGTATGCTTCATGGTGCGTAATACTACTCAAAATGAAGAATATCATCTGCACCAAAATGTCGCATTAGTTTAACTTCGAGTATTTTATTTCCATTAGTGACACAAGCGGTTTTCTGCCGTTTAGTGATTGCTGATCACTGTTTTAACTACGTCGAGAAGTTTTGTTTTGTCACCCTAGAAAGCTATTCTAAATTACTGTACGGCGATAGGATATTTGGTACCTATGGCAGGATTTCTTAAGGCTCCTTTGTATGATAAAAAAGTAGTGCCTGATGCGTTTAATGTCTGTTTCAGCGCCTAGTCACTAACTTTTATTATTACACTAATAAACTTGGGACTGCAATTATTTGATTTCTTACGTTGTTGTGTCTATTCAGTTTTGGCACTGATAAAGGAAAACTGATACTTAATTTGTAGCTCATGTTTCCTGGGCAGATATCCATTCAAAATTGACGGGTAATAGTCCAACCGTTACTAGCAGATTTATGGCATCAAAGATGCCATTGTAAGCACCAAAAAGGAAACCAAACCAGTTCTCAGAAGGTGTAGCTGTAAGATTCTGAACTGACGCATCGACATTGAAAGACTCGACACCATATGCATTTTTTGATAAAAGAAGAAAGGAAATGAAAGCTTACTTTCGAAACGGTAGGAATCCGTCCCAGTTTACAGTTGTATGGAATAAAAATCTTGTTTCTGTTATCTATTATCCTATTAAATTTTATTATTTTATATTCCGTTTGCTAATATCTGTTATTCAGCTCAATGCTAATTCAATCAATAAAACACTCAATTCATTACAAAAGCGTCTGTTACAAAAGACGATTTATTATGCACTGGTTACTTTTCCTTTTAAGTTGAACGTAACCTACAGCAGTATCACCATACTCTTTTCGGGATGCCCTTAAGGATAAAATGTACAGACTATTTAAATGAGTATGTATTTTTATTGTATATATGTACAATGAGCTATAATTTTTAAATCATTTTGGTAGTTTAATATAATATATTATACGTTGTTGCTTTACTCCTCTAATTTCACTTGATGAAAAACACGGATTATTTTGTAGAAAGTGCACCGCCATAAAAGCGTCAATACGTAGCAAATTATCCGACTGAGCCTTACTCTAACCAACATCTGTTATTCTGGAATGAATTCGGCATTTAACAAGTAATAAATTTTAAGAATAACACGCAACAAATAACAATAATATAATAACATAACACAAACTGTTCATATGTGATAAACAACGTGATCGCTGTTAGTCCTGTCAGTGCTGTAGCACTTATGCGTTTACTAAAATATGACGTCAGTTGCACGTTCGCCAATAGTAGATGTTTTAGAACAGCTGACCGATTTTAAATATTTAAGCATTTTTTTAATATGAAATAATTATTAAAGTTATTTTATTTTCGCAAAAATACTTTATCTAGGGCTTCTTATAAACACAAAAGTACTTAAAAATGAAATAAAAATCAAATAATAAAACATGCGATTCTTCCCTAAAAGATGGATTAAAAATTTAGCTCGAGTACTACTACTGTAACAACAAATCCATGTTGCTAGTTTAAAGGACGATTTCTCTTCTCGGGTAGAAAATGTAACTAAAAGTTAAAACCTCCACCTGCTGGCCAATAGTCTCAGGCTATAAAGGGTAGGTGAGGGAATGGAAAATAGTGTGTTATAAACATAAACATACATGGTGGCTATATTTTTATCAGTGCTTACGCACAACTTGTAATAAGGTGGAAGTTTTAGTCTCCTGTGAAATGTATTATAATACAAGCAATTTACCAATGTTTAGGGGGTTCACGCATTTTTCATTAGAGCGTGCAGGATGAGCAAATTTGTTTTTGATATAAAGAAAGTCTATTTATCATTTAAGACGTCAGCAGCCATTTTGCTTAGACTTACTATCCAGCTTTGTTAGATTGGTAATTTGATTTTCTTTAAAATTTGAAGGTATTTCATTATTTAGTGTAATATATCAGTGTAGTCGATTTTAATATTTATAAGAAAACACTTAGAGGGTGGAAAAACCCGTAAACTTGGTGTAATTAGGAAAAATGTATATGAAATCATCCCAATTATACTAAAAATTTCATAATTCTTGTATACCGCTTAGAATGTGATTTTCAGTCATTTGGGGTTGTTTTCACTCAATCAGTCTAAATAAACTGGAAAAACTTATAAATTTGTTACTTGGTTTAATGAATTGAGAATTCATTGTACTCAAGGGAATCTGACATCTACAATTTTTACGTTTTAGCAGTGCGTGATTTCAAATTTACTTTTGATCTAAGAGTAGTCTAGTTAGTTTGCATGAAGAAATTAAATATTAAATTGTAAACTATGTAGTAGGTAAAAGATCAAGTGATATGTGCCTTAAATCACTGTTAAATATGATAGAAGCTTTATAGTATTCCGCGGCAATTTACGTAGACGGTTAATAATTTGCTTTCAAATGGCCTGGCGCCCACATCGAATTCTTTGAAAAACGTGCGAGTGAGTTAAGCGACTTGTCTCTAGATTTATGCTCTTTTTGAAACCAAGAAGTTAACTTGAATCGTACGATAATTCATTGTAAGCATTAGATTTGTTGTTTCTTTTTAGCTTGAGTACCAACTACTAGGTTACATGTCCCCGTAAATTCGATCTTAGACCCAAAAAGTTTAACATAAAATTTGAGAAACTTATGAATTCACATAAGCAGCAATTTCATGTTAACTAGAAACCACTCATTGTAAGTTTACTAAATAGAAAAATTAAGTAATGTTGTGCTATGATGATAATGATATATTAAAATCTACGTAATCTCCATTGATGAAAGAAAAAATAACAGATGTATTCCATAAATAAGCAATTGTAATAGAAATCTTGGCTTTCCGTTCTGTAATTTTTCGATTTTTGAAATGTTTATATTTACGGAACATCCGCCTGAAGAAAACGGTAATTTTGTTATAACCAAAATTATTTTTGTTTGTTTGTAAAAAAAATGGCTTAGTTTTGTTTTGTAATTGAAGCAATAAAGGGAAGCAACTATGATTTACAGTTATTAATCAAAGTTCTCTTTTGTAATCATACAAAAGTCTTAGAATCCGGTAACTAACCAAACCAAGATCTTCGTTAAAAATGTTTAATTACGGAATATACCCTAAATATGCAAAGAGCCTAAAACGGAAAGAGGAACGATGAACAAAAACAGCGACACATCTGCTCAGCCCGAATATTTGAGTACAAAACAACAAGGAGCAGGAGGAGTAGAGGAATATTTTACGATTACAGAATAATCAAAAAACCAACATTAGGAGACAGTCAATACCAATAAATGGTAAGCAATCGTAAATGCAGACAAACAGACTATAAGGAATTGGACAAAAACGGTGGAAATAGTGAAAACTCAAGAATATTACAAAATATATGGGAAATATTCATGAGAATTGGACAAATGCAAATAAAATATTGGAAAATCAATATAACGTCTGTAGACGAGTCCAAGGCATTGTCGATAACAAACACATCCTAAGGCAAACTGTAAAACAATATCAAGAACATAAAACATCTTCCTATCATCGTTTCATCGACTTCAGGCAAGCATCAACACTGTATCTTATCACACTGTAGGAAATGACTTTGGCATACCATACAAATAATAGGTGTGACCCTGACAAACACCAAAGCAGTAGTGATCATGAAAGGAGAGCAGCCAAAATTGTTTATATTGTGTAACGAAACAAGGCTTGGCCTTGATTCTCTTGAGAAACCGGCATTAAACAGTGATAGTAGCAATAAGGGGACAAGATAAGGAAATGTCCTATTACCAAGCTTAAGCAACTTGCTCATTGGCATACATAAAATAAGCAAAAAGACAGAAACGGTTTAATACTAAATCAGTTCAGGTTGGTATGCATTATGTGTTGTTTCAGGTTATGTACACAGGCAATCTTCTCACGCACGATAACAACATAAATAAAGGGACTACAGCAAAATCTTTTAACTGGAAATATGACAACTTTTGCAATGAAAGGACGTTATTTTTGAAACGCTTAAAGAAAAATCATAAACTAGACTTGCTGCGATAAACAGAGTTGTAAAGACGCGTGATCAGCACTTAGTTTAGAAAGTAGCATTTCTATTGTTGGACAAGAAAATCATAGTGCTCCGTTCTTACCTCTCATCTTGCAGTCAGTGCTGGCAACTTGAAAGAATTTTTCCCCTTTATCTGTTCGACACAGAATTCATTAATTAAATCAGTGGTTATATAAGGTGGAAACTTGCAGACATAAATAACAACATACAGTAGTAAACTACATCAAAGCATAAAAAAGCAGATAATTTGGCCATGTTTTGCGTACGGGAAAAATCATCAAAAGGCAGTGTCAAAAATATACGTTACCAAGGTCCTAACAACTGTGGGCATAAAGAGCTGGTAAACAAACTAACTAAACGAGAAAAATAGGCAAAAGTAAGGCCAGAAGAAGAAAAAGCACAAATCACCATTGTTACGTCACTAATTTGCTAGGTAAAACAAATGCACAAGTTTGAATTCTTAGGAGCTGTAAGTTACGATATTGAATTTAGCGTACGGTGGCATTAAAATTCAAAAAACGCAAAGTTCTTTTCGGTATCTTGAAATATATTCGTTTTGTGCGATTCTATATTCAAATGGCAATGAATTATCAGGATTTTCATTTTTATTCTTTTCAACAGTTTGCGATAAAGGTTAAAGGGCAAGTTTGATGATTGATAAAGTACAGTTGTCTAGATTACTGTTTCTCACTATAGATTCAGAAAATGCCCAAATGATATGCAATATGCAGTTGTAAATCTAAAATACAAAGATACTTGCCAACTTAGGATGAGTTTTATTTTTCAAGTAACCCAAACACATCTTTGGTAAACAATACATTAATAGAGCAATCTAAAGTAGGCAATTTTACTAATATGAAAAAAATGTGTTGACAAGAAGAATATTTCAAAAAAATATGAAAACACCGAACTAAATGTGGGCAAATATGTTATTTAGACAAAGGTGTAGTGTCAGTAAACCTAGCAATCATCAGGCTGCATAAGAAGTCTACAGAGCTTAGTCCATTTTTAAGAAGAGTGCTGACATAATTGTACAAATTGGAAGTGAAAATAGTTCTGGAGGTGGAGGACCATTAATATCCAAATACAAGCATATTGGTAACTATCACGGAGATATGGATGTAGATCTAAAGAATATTTCCAACAAAATGCTGTCATTATTTCAAAAGATATGATTATAATAGTGGATAACACTCTAGCCACTAGTTTGCCTGAAAGAAATGTGACATTGTTCAATAATTAATTTCTGAAGCCATGCCATTGAATATACTAAACCATAAGTTATTAGCAACTGCCAATCAATAGAAAAATCAAATGGCTTCCAACTACTGTTGTTCATTTACCTGCAAATAAGAAAGTGGCACCGTAGAACACAACTATTAAATTAAGTGATGTTCAAGAGTTATTAAATGTGCCCTAGAAAGTCAGTGCAGATAAATGATAACAGTGCATCGACCACGTTCTAAATGTTAGAAACAATAATATTGTGTGCACTCGATAATAATGTTGAGGAGACTATAGGAGCGATAATATTTTCTGTAGTGACAAGTGATACATTTTTTTTAAAGCTAGGAATAATCGGCATATTTGGTGTATTTTTCATATTTTAGCATTTTTCCACCAAAGCCATTTTGCCGCATATTATTTGGTCAGATTATGATTTATTCTCATTTAAAAACGAACTATAATCCTGTTGACCTACTTCTTAAAGCCTTCGCAATTTACAAAGATAAAAATACTCTAGAGGTATATAATGTAAGTAAAATGTCTGGAACGCTAATCAGCTATTTTTCTTTTTTTATTCCCTTATTTTCGCAATACATCTTACATCCCTTGTTTACTGTAAGACAATAGTATCTACGCAAGGCAATAACGTTTATAGCCATCATTCTTTAGATCTTTTATGTTTTTCGCTTTTGTGTGATCTCTACAAAATTCTTTAAATTTCCACCAGTCGGTTTTTTTTCAGGAGAGGTTTATAACACAATCACTGTTAAAACAGTAGTAGCTTTTTGTTATTATCGTAACGTTTGAATATTAAATATTATTATTTCTTCCCATTTTTCGCATGTGAGTTCCTTTTAGAAGCTTTATGAGGTTTCCTAAAATCATGAAGAATCGATAAACAAAAATCCAGTTCGAGATTCTGAAAGGTTTCTAAAACAACCGTAATAAGAAGTAATGTAATGTGTGTTTATTGCAAGACGACTCAAGCAAATTACCAAATTCAAATGAATATTTTTTTTTCTGAATCAAGTTATTATTAAACGTAAATCTTGACCATTTAATTAAAGTATAATTTAAAAAAAAAACATTTTTGTTTCGTACAACTTGGAATTAACAATCAAGTGGATCGAACATTAATAACAACACAACAACTTTAGATCTTAAGACACAAAAGTGAACTGTTCAAGCAAATATATAAAATATTTTTTCTTATTTCGGTAATTGCGTTGGTTTCGAGATATTATTGGTAAATCGTAGGTAATGTAGTTCGAAACTCACTGCAAAGTATAACCCACGCAAAAAAGTAAAATGCCAGCTTGTAATTTCTTTAAAAAACAGTAATGTACAAATACTATTATGGTAATGTCATTCTTATTCTTACATTTGTTCCAACGGTTTGAGGATAATTTTATTCTGCTATAGCTGTTGCTGTCAATTCTAATTACGTTTTCTTTTTCCTCCCACAAACTTTTTACCAAAATAGGTTATTCGACAGCGCTATTTTTGTCTTTTCTGAAATCAAGACTTTTATATGAAATATTGTTACTTGTATTATCATTATTATTTTAAGTCTGCACAGTTTTTTGAGATATTTATCTAAGAAATGTTTAGAATTTAATATAATCTTTATCGTGTTTTCCAATTATTTCATTTCATCTACCCAATTCATTACATTTGCGACAACCAATTATTCCGAGACAAAACGGTTTAAAGCGATTTAACCCAAGTCACTTACATACGTATAGTTCAGAGTATTATACCATTTACAAGTTTCCTTTGTTATCAAAGTTGCCTTTAATGAAAATATCAAGCATACTTTATAGTGACATCCTAGAGAGAATTTAATGTTACTATTGCAAGTTTAAACTATTAGGAAATCTTAAACAGATTGATTTCATTCGGAATGGAAACATTATGCGGAAGAGAATAACTTTTTGTAAAATAGATTAAAGATACAGAGATTATTAACGAGAAGAAGATCGTATTACTAGTGCCTCTACGTTTACGCAAGACTGTACGCCCAATTTGTCTCAAGCACCAAAAACCATTCACCTAGACGAAGACACGAAATAGTCGTAGATTCGGACAATTCAGGATTGATATATGGTATAAACACCGTCTCAAACCAAACCAGCTGTAACGTGCTAATACTGAGAAAATGAAAACAAGGCAACAAACAGTGAAATATTGATCAATGGTTTTCTCACAGATCAAGTGAGAATTTTGAAGAGAATCATCATCCTTCTTTAAAATCCGCACTTATCTTTAATAACTTAGATATGAGAAAATCTTAGTAATTTCTGTTTAATTAAATAAAGCTATTTTGGTTTAAATTATGTAGCTGAGTATTTCCACATCAACTGACATTTACGAAAATCACAAAACTAGAATTATACTCAGATTAGTAAAATTGGGCTACAACAATTTACTTAGCTACATAGTAATCTTCATTTGATGTTATTCAAAAACGGTTATTTTAGACCTAATTCTAGGCGCGGAACTAAAATTCAAAAACAATGAAGCAGCTGATTAACAATTAGATTGGTGCTTCCTTGCAAGGGATTTTGTTTTATTTAATTCTTCTTGGGGGCTGAGCAATCAAGAAGAATAAAATAAAGCACGAGCGTGGGTTTTTAAACTTTACGGACAAAAATCTTCCCTAGAATAAAAATGAATGTACATACTAATGGAAAATTCTACGGGACATAGAATTCTCAACAAAAATGATTCTCACGAAGATAGTCCCACAAAATCCTAGCGAATATTGTTAAAGGTTTTCTAATAGAAAATTGTATGCCCTACAACTCGCCTGTACTTACCTCCGACGTACGCACGAGGTTCAATATCATTTGCGACGTTCAAAATTAACACCCCTTTTTATTCCTCTTAGTTGCTCAATGTCTACAAATAGCTGAGTAAAACAAGAATAATCCTTTACAAAATCATTTTATCTAATCATAGGTCACTTGTTGTTTCTAATTTTGGGTACTGAAAGATTCGTTCTCGCTTCTTGTCCCTGCAGTAATACAAAATAAGAAATATGTTAGATCTTCAGAGGCAAAAGTTCTTTCTTAATACTCAGATCTCTTATGAGCTTCCTCAACTTAAAATTTGACATGCGGTGACTTATTTTCTATTTTTTGTATATGTTACCGGACAAACCCGAAATCCGGATATTCTAGTATTGACTAGGACAAACGCAAAGCTCCTGCACTCTCTAGGAACAACGCAAATTTCCTAGGCCAAACGCGGAGTGCCAGACTAATTCAGGAATAACTGATTTTAGAGAAGGAAATTCTAATTTATCCTAAAATTTTCAGGCAGAACTAGAAGTTATTTAAGTTACCTAGGATAAACTAGATATGCCTACTCGACTGAGGATAAACTCGTTTCGAATTTTGGAACCGCATCTGCGCATCGTGCACTGTCATTGTGTGACTTGGACGAGCTTGTGTACTTTGTGCTGTGATAATAGATTTTATCGATTATTCATTATGTCTGAGTTAAAATGGAAAGATAAATTTATTCAAACCATGATAGACCGAGACACGAAATCTTCGATACATTTTACTGTGCTTACAAATGCTCAATACAACAGCTTATTAAAAGAAGTATGTAGACGACTGATTTGAGGTTATAACTGAGGGGTGTGCCATTCGTAGCATTAAGTAGCATTAAGAAGTTTCAGTTGTTTAATTAATTCACAAGCTATATAATTATTGTCAAACAAATAAAACACCTATCAAAAATAATCTAAATTTTTTAATATCTATAACGTTATATTACTTATATTTATAACTTTTATACTATAACGTTTTATTTCGTAGGGTTATAAAACTCAACCTGTCGGCCTCGTTTTATAAACTACCCTACTCACAAACAAAATGACATTTTTAATACTTGCACTATAAATAACTATTTTCTATTTTAACGCTAGAGCTTCATTAACGCATCGTTTTCAATTGTTTGTGATTCTTTAATGATGCCTCTTGACGCACTGTTTTGTGGGTTGGTACTACTACACATTTTAATACTATTTTGACTATACTTTTACAAAAATAATGAAGTTACATTCTTCAGTGCAAAAAATAGTATTAAAAACTTGTTTGATAAACTCATTATCGCACTTCTTCATTTTCCAAACATCAACTCGTACAATAATAAAGGGCTTTCTGAAACATGTTTTTTCTTATCCTAATTGTTTACAGTTGTTCGTTATAATTAATGAAGTTTAGTAACTCTGCATCCTTTTTGTAGGTTTTGATCGCAAAGTCGGCTGCGAAAAAGGTGGTTTTGCAATATCGTCGATTGAAACGATTTGATGTTATTGAAATAAACGGAAACAAAAAACTAATTGCTAAATCAGCAGAAAACGACATACGTTATTTTTTGCCTATTGATGAGGTGTTTGATGCCATCAATAGTGCACATCGCGCAGCTGGGCATGGTGGTAGGGATAGATTACTCTCCGAAACGAGCAAAAAGTATGCAAACATAACAAAAGAAATGAGAAACTTATTTTTATCCATGTGTGAAAGTTGTCATATGAAACGAACAAAAAGAAAGAAGGGTTTAGTTTCTCGACCAATTTTGCATAATCAAATGAATAATCGTTGTCAGGTCGATCTAATAGATATGCAATCACATAGTGATGCAGGTAACAAATTCATAATGGTGTATCAGAATCACCTAACGAAATTTGTTATTCTGAGAGCTCTTCGCACTAAAACAGCTGAAGAAGTAGCATATCACTTAGTTGATATTTTTACGCTCTTTGGTGCCCCTTGCATTCTGCATTCCGATAATGCGCGCGAATTTGTCAACAAAATAATAAATGAATTATCGGATCTTTGGCCAGAATTAATGTTAGTGCACGGTAAACCTCGACATAGCCAAAGCCAAGGTTCCGTTGAGAGAGCCAATCAAGATGTAGAAAACATGTTGGCAACGTGGCTAAAGGACAACAACACTCTAAAATGGACAGAAGGATTTAAGTTCGTACAATTTATGAAGAACAGAGCGCTGCACTCAGGCATCAGCATGTCACCCTACAAGGCCATGTTTGGTATGGAGCCCAGGGTAGGGCTGATTACGACTAAATTGAGCGAGGAAGTTATTTTTGATTTACACACCGAGGAAGACTTAGAGAAAGTCATATCATCGACAAATTCGAGCGAGACAGAATCAGAGATGAGACAACGAAACGACGAAGAAGTGGCAGTGGAAATGGAAAGAGAAGAGGTAGATAGTCGTGATGAGGATGACCAACAAAATGATCAATATTGCAATGATGTCAGTAGTATTGCAACAGCTAGAAAAGGAGCTGCACTTTCTCTACGAAAGCAGGCCAAATAAATGAAGCAATCAAGCGACAAGCTACATCCACCAGCTAGTATTGGCGACAATGTCACAGTGCCCATACCAGATGTAGATAAAGCAAGAGGAAGTTTACGTAACATCATGGCCGTAGTTTTAAGCGTGACAGACGATAATTTATATAAGCTAGATACTCAAGACGGTTGTTTAAGACAATTGTATGCGCGATCAGAATTTGAAATCTGCAAACACAATTTTATTTCAATAAACGATATTGATCAAAACCAAACAATTTCTCTCAGAACTGCAGCCACAATTTCTTCGGGTAAAGCTCAGGGATACATTAGATGCCAGTGTACTAAACACTGTGGAATAAACTTATGCATGTGTAAAAGGCGACAACTCCTCTGCAATTCGAAATGCCATAACAGCAATTCCTGTAGAAATAAGTAAACATCTGACTTACAGCAACTTTGTTTTGTTTTATTTCGAATTTAAAGAATTGTTTTTATACATTATCATGAAGATTGATTTTATTGTAACACAATAGTTAGTAATTTTAATTATTATGTTTTATTTCTTTTCGTAATAGTTCTAGTAAGTACCTACCTATTATTGTTTATTTTATTTTTTATTTTTTATAATTGTAGTATTGTAAAACATGTGTTAGTTATTTATTTTTTTACTGGTATCAGATAAAAATCAAAATCATAATTATTCTTAAGGATTTCATAATATTTAATATTTATAGGGAAAATTTCAAGATTGTTTTCGCTATCGTAATTTGAAGAATTAATGTTTAAATCATTCGTTAGTTTTGTTATTTTCGATAATCCTGTAAACTTTTTCTTACTGGCACCAAATAAATGAATAATCAAAATCAAAACTAGTTTATCCTATTGAGTTCAAGTTACTTTCAGTTCTGCCTGAAAATTTTGGGCCAAACTAGAATTTCCTTCTCTAAAATCAGTTATTCCTGAATTAGTCTGGCACTCCGCGTTTGGCCTAGGAAATTTGCGTTGTTCCTAGAGAGTGCAGGATCTTTGCGTTTGTCCTAGTCAATACTAGAATATCCGGATTTCGGGTTTGTCCGGTAACATATATAAAAGACATTAGATACTATTTAAAAGCTGCATAAAGAACGAGGTCTACTTTACATATAACCTTTGTTGAGTTCTTCTGGATTACGGCAACAGATTATTATTCTTGAAGTAATAAGTCTCCAAGCTGTTAATAAATTAAAGGTATTTACCATATCTTTGTGTTTACATAACCCAACATAAATACATTTAATGGCTTAACAATCTAAGCCAATGTTGGGCTTGGAAATCTAATTAAATCTGCTGTAGACATAAATATTCTGAAGAGCATTAGGACGTGATAATGATCATTTAACATTTCAAATATTCGGAGCCATAGTTAAAACGCATTCGGCTAATTTATTTATGGAATTTATCAAACAAAACCCTTTCTTAGTATTATATTCCGTATGTACAAAATAGAAATCTCGTATTATCTTCCTTTATGTGGTTAAAATGTGCGATTTTATTAAATTATTTCTTCTGAGAAAATATGTTCTCCCTTGCTAAATGTAATGCATTTATGCGTTGCATGGAATAAAATTACCTATAGTTTTGAATTTTATAAGTTCAAAGAAGGCATTTCGAGATAATTTCTCCCTCGAAAAATTCATTTTGTCAAGGATTTATGATCGTCCTGATCATAAAAATTGTCGATTTGCCTGTATAGGGCGAGATGTATGATCACATTTGGTGAGTTACCAAACAGTGTAATGCCCAAGGCTTCCAACCGATTTCACCCCAACTTCCCGCTGTCTTCATCGGTGCTTCTTAAAACACGCTTTATTGAAGACCAATTAGATGCATGACCAACCTCTTTAGGAGTCGGAGAATTGTTACTCCGAACGAAAATCTCGAGAGAACCTTCCTAGCAGCTGTCGAGTAAGACGCGCACCCCTGCTAATTTATTAACGTACAGATTACAAAGTCAAAATCTATTATTTTTGCTAGTTTATTAACGTAAAGATCAAATAATCGAAATCTATTATTTCACCATTTGTTTTGTTAGTTTATACCTGGAAGATTAAACAATGCGAAATTTGTTGTAGTAACAATTCTTTTTGCGAGTTTATTTTTCTTAATCCAAAACTAGATAAAAAAACGTCTGGAGATGACGACCTCGATATTTTATGTTGTGTTGTCTTTTGTTTATGCATTCATAATTTCAGGCGCCACTAGACGGCGACCTTCACATAAATACCTACATAACGTTAGTTTTATGCGTTACTGGGAACGTAAGTGTATTTGTTGTGAGCAGTATACAATCTCGTTTGTTGATGTTTGTTTAATGTTCGAACTTGTTGTTTCGACCCTGAAAAGCTTCTTGTATAGTGACCTAGATAAGGAGATCAGCTGCGGGATCTTCCCTTCGAAAGTAGGCCAACGACATTATTCTGTGTGTTGTGTTTCAATACAAGGTTTTGGCAAACATTTGTGTTATTTCAACTACAGTTAACAATTAGTATATTGTTTTATAGTGAAACATTACTTTCGGAATGACTTTTTTTATATTTCCGACTTTCTGTTGCTATCTTTAAGTTTTTTTTTCTATATACAAAATCTTTTCTAAAATGTGATCCTGGAACTATGTTTAGTCTTCGTATAGGAATATTCAGAGCTATCAAGGAGTACTGATAACTCCCATAGATCTCTGCAAAGTTTAAAGTGGTTAAATCAGAAGCTTTGTATTCTTAACAAACAGCTTGTCCTGAAAATTTGGTTTTCGAATTTCTTAAACTGTCGAAGGATTCCAAGAACTATAACAGAATACAGTGAAGTTTAAATTGATACAATTGTAAGCTTTATACAAAAATCTTTTTTAAAACTTTTACAAAGTATGCACAATTCTGGATTATGAATGTTTCAGGTGGTTAAATTATTGTATTGTAGGATTAATTCAGAAGCTTTCCTGATATGGTTTGAAACGTACATTTGAATAGTATTTATATGCAATATGGAGGTTTCTTCCATGCGGTTCAACTTTTTATGATGGGTCGAACATTAACGAATTAATTGGCCTACCATGATAAGGTACTTACTAATCTTAACTAGAGAGCATCTTAGTAAGGCCAAGAAAGTGGTTTCAAATGAACAAATAAATGGAAATCTTGCTCGTGAATTTATTTTTCCTTTTTTTGGCCCATTCCCTTTGGAATTTATGCCGCTCTGGAGCTCACAAATTCATTTGTCATTCCTCATTGTTCTTTCTTGTTATAAACTCTCGTCTGTTTTGCCGTTTTGGACTATCTTCTTCTATATTTTCTTGTTACGGGCTTTTTCATTCCAGTTATTTATTTTCATTGTTCTTATATCTTCTAACACCTGATCTGTCCATCTTCTTTTTGGCCTTCCTCCTGCTCTATTTTCATAATGCTTTTTTTCTATGTGCCCTACTCATGCAATTCTTTGTGCTTTCATTGTTCTTATTGTCTTCGTTGTCCATTTCTTTTATTAACTCATGGTTCATGCTGGTTCTATACTCGTCTTGACTTGTTTGTGTTTTTGTTTTTTGCTGATCTTTGTATCTTTCAGTACAAGTTTGTAACAGTAATACAATTTATTTCCTGTTTGTATTCTTTGTTGTACATATTGATACCTTTCGTTTCTATTATTTATTTGTATCCCAAGATACTTAAATTCATCTACCTCTTCAAATGTATATTTTCCTTCTGTGGAAATATTTGCCTTAGCCGGTTTATACTTCTTTGGCATTTCATATATTACCTTTTACATTTGTTGATTAGTAGCCCCCTTTTCTGTGCCTCTTTTTCTATCACTCTAAAGGTATCTCTTAATTTCTGATCGCGTTTTGTAATTATTACTAAATCGTTTGCCTATGCTATTAGCTGTAAGTTTTAATTATTGTGCTTGTGTTTTCTATATTACCTAATACATTCTCCAGACTTATATCAAATAGGGTGACTGACATAGCATCTCATTGCCTTAAACCTGTATCTGTCTGGAAATAATCTGTATTGCCTTCTTTTGTCCTTACGTTTATCTGTGTGGTTTATAATGTCATCTTCATTAGTTCAACCGGTTTCTTGGGTATGTGAATCTGTTCCATGTCTTCTAATAAGGTCTGTCTTCTCACTTTACTCATGAATTCTTATTGTGCAAAATTTCTAAAATTTGTAATCCCTTTCTTCCAGTAAATATAGCTGTCTTTTATTATGAAACCTCGCCCTTGAATCCCAAATTGAAACAAAACGCGAATGTAACCCAAATTTCATTCTTTAACTATTTTGCTATTTGAATATCTATTAAAACAGAACAAGCAACGGCAACTATTTGGATACTTTGGGAATAGGCTATAAACAGTTTTTTACAAATCGCTTTAACTTAAGACTAGGTTACTTCAGTTACTCAACGTTCTTAGCTTTTCTTATGAAAGAAAACTAACTGATTGCTTGCATTTGTATTATATTCTTTCTAAGCTCTTGATAGTCTAGGAAACTAGCCTTAGGACATGTAGGCATGTTTAAAAATATGCATACTCTCTAACTTGCATTGTAGAAAATGAGAGATGAATATAAAAACATGTAGTTAAGACGTTGCTTTAAATTCGGGGTAAGGTTTAAAATGCCTTAACTTTTATGTGAACTTTATTGTAGTGATATGGTTTTGAATTTTAAAGAAAAAAGGAGAGACAAAAAGTTTACGTCTGTCTATAAATCTCAACTAGTTTAAGAATGCAAATTTAAACAAAAAAAAATTGAAAGTTGAAAAATTATTAAAAATAATTGTGAAAATATGTGACATAAATTATTTATATGCTTATCTGACTTTTTATCTTGATTCTATGTAATCACTTTTCTTAATTGTAATAAAACAGAAGCTTCACGTACTTTGCGCTTTTACATGCATTCAAACTCGATACCTCTAACACGAAAGCAGGAAATTTCTATTCTTCAAGTGCTTATACAACACATAACGAGAAGTAAAACATTAATACTCACCGGGTACGGCGAACATTACGACGTAACAAACAATCCCAAAAATTTCCCGAGACAAATAGAAGTTTTCCCAGGACTCTTGACAAAAGACGAGGGTAACATTTTCTAAAACCTCCTCATTTAAACGTCCAACAAAGAGTAGGGGTGCGAAAACCACCATTGACGTGATCCATAATACTATTATTACAATAATAGTTGTCTTTTTATTAAACCACCTGCAGAAACCGAACGGTTGAGTAATTGCCAGGTATCTGTCGACTGCCATTGCTGTTATTGTGAATACACTGGACGCTACGGATATACCTGCAATGAAAAGATAATATTAATCTCGTATAATAATTAGTTAATATTCTCATAAATAAAACTCTGAGAATAAATTATATGTAATACACTGAATTACAATATACTTGATTGATCAAAAAGTATAGATTTATTCGAAGACACATTGTATATACACCTATAAATGCAGATTGAACGTTTACTATGCACAGTATTCAAATTCCAAATGCTGTAGCATTAACGGTTGACTTAACTTCCTTTAGCAGGTACCTAACATGTAAAGCTGCCTCTCATCATTAGCTCATGATTTCTCTTGCTTGTGTTTACAATTATATTGGTGGTGTTTATATCAAAGTTTAGTCTAGAGTTATATGACGTATGAACATAAAGGGAAATTGTTCATGAATGTTTTAATGTTTGAAATATCATTTGAAATTTCTTAGCCTTGATAAGTTGTTGCGTCTTCTCATAAATTACTGAAGAAAAAAGTTTTGTTTTACTTATTTAGTTGGCATTTCTAAAACTATTCGTTCTATTTTAAAAAAAAATAAAATTCTCTTTTAGGAAATATTTAGAACTGTTTGCATTGAGTTTACTACAAATATTATTTTAATTTACACTAACGCGCCAATGCCTTCACCATAAGTATAAAGAATATTTGGTCGGGGCAATATGTGCTAGCTAGAGAAGTCTGGAAACAGAGTTTGTGACGTATGCATTTTGTATTCTGGTTTTGATTTTGTTTGAAATACAATTCGTCGAGTTTGGTTTATTGCAATTTACAGTTTTCATTAATCTTTCGAAAAATTACCCAGAAATATTTATTTTAGGATATTTTAGAAGCTAGAAAATTCATGCAGAGACGACAGGTGGCTGTGTTCATGGGTCCATCTACGTGGAATTTGTGAGCGAAAATCCACTTCAATACTGTGCTGAAATTTAGTGGAAACACTTTTTCATACGCCCACTATGCAAATTTAAAAAATATCTCGACATACCCTCTATACGCGAATGATAAGGTTCTAAGTTTCCAAATTTTATCTCTGCAAAGTATAACAATATTCATAAGTTACCTTTGTTTATTGGTTTTT
>VTPC01006859.1:13001-36973 GCA_011009095.1 Ignelater luminosus | reverse complement strand
CTGTTATGTCCCCTCCGTCATATTTTAAGAGCTATCTTTACATTTAATCTCGTTGCACCCCGTTCTTTTTTCTTTTAAAATAGAATTTTTTAAGGTTACATTTTAAAAGCGTTCAACTTTATCTGACCTTGAGTTTTATTGACTCGATCTAGAACGTGTCTGTGAACAATATTTCTTGAAAACCTATTTTGTATTCTAACACGTACTTCTTATAAATAATATAATTGAAATTCCTGTAGCCTGAAAATAAACGATTTTAAAGAACACACCTGATGCTGCGTTATGAGCGGAATGAAACACTTCCGAGTACTACTATCGAAATTCAGATTTGGCACGCGATTTTTAAAATTACGTTTTTTTCCTCTGATTTCGTATATTTTTTTTTCGAAACCCCATTTGAAAATATAATTTTTCAATCATATACCGGATTAATGTTAAATTTTTCCAGGATTAAGAGAATATCGCGTGTCGATCTAACTAAAGAGCGAAATGAATTTTTGCACATCATTTTTCATTATTTCCTGATTTTCTCTATTGCGTCTGCAGGGTGTAACAAAAACGTAACCAGGAATAATGTATAAATTCACGATGGAATTTTTGTAATCTGAATTAATACTTCGTGTATAATTTAAATTTATTGCAGCAAATATATGTCATTAAAACGAGCTTTTAACGTATTTTGCACTACGTCATCGTAGGGAGATTTCCCGGTGCCTGCTCCAGAGCGCAGCGCTAAGCCGGTACGTGTTCAAAAATTTTCATAAAGCTGCGGTGGCCAACGTTGTAGAAATAATGTAGCTAAAATAAATAACTTTGTAAATTGTGTTTGAAATAAAATCGAAATAAACGACTATTATTATTTCGTTGAACAACAACTGATTAATTTGAATGGAGCGTGTTATATTACTTTCAAATGTCGAGTTTTAAAGGGATATAATGAATAAATATTGAATTTGTTTCGATTTATACCTACAAAATATATATATACAGTTGATGAGATATAGTAGAGTTGCGAATTATTGGAATAAATATATACAGAATTTTTACCAAACGATTTAGCTGATTGCGTGAATTATTGGAAGTTTTTTACAATCAGATTATATTGCGAATTTGAATTTCGAGTTTATTTATTCGAACCGTTTTCAGTATGCAAATTGTGATTAAATTATCTTTATTTGGATATTAGGTAAGATGGAAACTTTTTTGTAATTAAATTGAAAAAGTCGATTTCCATGTATTTTATTAATCTTACATTGTATATCTTTATTTCACTTGTTCAGATTTATTAATATACTGAACTAATTGTGCTCTCCCAGTTAAGGAATCGGATATACCAATGCTTCTTGTACTTCTTCAAGTATACAACTCTTCTCTAATCTAGTTAACTTAATCGAAAACTTTTCGCTTTAATCGGTTTATATTATAACATAAATATCAAAGAAATAAGAAAAGATAGCTTATAAAATGCAAACGTCTATCAAAGTGTAACTTCGATTAATTCAAATACGTTTGCTAGTGCTTATCATGTCTTTTCTATCCTCAAACCTATAAATTCTAATTTTCCATAAAAATCTCGAAGAGATGTTTCCTTCCCCTAACCACTGCAATAGCGAAATGAGTAATGATGTCACTGTAGATTTTCAAGGTTTTGTCATGCAGATGTCGACGGGTTAAGTATCAGTTATTGCTGCTGATAGTTTGTCTAGTCTTTCATGCATGCAGATTGCAATTATAAAGAGCGCCATCTATGATTATAAATGTTTAGTATTCAATCGCGGATTTAACCAGAAACTACTAGCGAAACTTCCAGTATCACGAGGTTAATTTTTCTGTATGTGCAGAACCTCCAGAAAATTTCTTGCAATTCACAAGTTTGTTACCGTTAGATTCATCAGAAATCTTCTAGAAAACGTTTTACGGTATTTAGGAATTCCTGATTGGATGTAAATTTGCTTGTTAGTTCTAATAAGCCTTCTTGACCTAAATCTTATTTTTGTAGGTCATTGATGTGACTCTATGATTAAATAAATTTTCAGGAGGACGTTGGTTGTCCCTAACCGATTGTATTCAATCTTAGTAGGCTATTGCACTCTCGCGAATCGGCTGATTCCATAATGAAAAGAGTTGGAATCTTAAACAGCTATGTTTGGTAAACAAAGATCGTTATAACAATTTATGCAATGTAGTGAGCTAGTTACTGATTAACACCAAACCTCAATTCTAACAAGCTTGTAGGCCCTCTTAGTATTTACACCACTGCTAAGTGCAAAATAAATAATAAAAGTCCCAGAAGTGTAACCTTTATGATTTTACACATCTAATTATTATTAGGAGTTTTGTAACCAAGTAATGGCGTTCCTAAATGGTATGTTTCAGGCCCTCAAATAGTTCGTTTTTGGTACTAGAGTTGAGTTTTGTTTTGGCCTCTCTGAGAAGATCGACACCAGTTGAGCAAGGTTTATATTCCTTGCAAGTTTTCTCTTTTTGTTTTCCATATATGGGTAGCAATGCCATAGTTTCTTTAGGATCTCCTTCCTTTCAACCATAATTACAATCATAAAACAATAACAGACCGCCTTGGATAATCCATGTCGCTACAAACATTTCACCAGTAACTATTCCACTTCCATCTTCTTACTTGCTTCTAGTTGCATTTTATTACAATCATAAAATTGAATAAATGAGACTAATAAGGGTGATCATAGAGAAAAAGAGTATGACAGCACACACGTTCTACAATCTTTTGGTAACCACTAATGATTATCATAAAATCGACATCTTTCTGTCCCAGAAAATGATGATTAGTAACACTTACAGCATGGTCACAATTCAAAAGAACTACAAATGTCACTAAGTTTTTGTTTTACTGTCATCTGAAATATTTCAGCTGAGCAGCTTTCTGTTCCAGACATTTATCTTCAAACGATATATTCTTCTTCTTTTTCTGTCCTGCAGTTTCTTCCGAAGCATAGGGCCTCCACAAATTCCCACAATGTGTCTCTGTCCTCGCTTAATTCTTTCGCTTTGCTTCACGTGTTCCCTACTGCACTCAGCTCCTCCTCGATGCTACTCCTCCATGTCTTCTTTGACCTTCCCACTTTTCTTTTACCTTGTGAATTTTTCAATCGCTTGATCTGGTTTCTGCAAAGTGTGCCCTATCCACGTTTACTTTCTATTTTTTATTTGCCTCTCGGCTTTCTACCACAGTTCCTCATTCATAATTCCGTTTGGCCATAAAACTCCCGTGATTCTCCTCAAACATCGATTAACGAATGCCTGAAGCTGCATTTTAATCGTCATGCTCATTTTCCATGTCTCACATCCATAAAGAAGGACAGATTTAACGTTTTCATTAAACATTCTTAGTTTCACCTTCTTTGAGAAATTTCTATTTTTCCATAACTTATACAACTGTACAAAAGCGCCGTTTGCTTTACCAATTCGGGCCTTTACGTTCTCTTCTATTTCACCTATCGTCGAAACCATGCTCCCAAGGTAGGTGAATCTTTCTACCTGCTCTATTTCCTCACCTGCTGGGACTAATCCATTGGGGTTTTGTTTGTGTTGATCTTCAGCTCTTTTGTCCATTTAAAGTTGATTTTCAGGCCTGCCTTCTTGCTTCCTCGACGAAGGCCTCCCGCTTTTGATTCTAGATCCCGGAAACGTTGACTCAGCAGACAAATGTCACCTGCGAAGTCTAGATCTTCCAACCTCTCCTTTAACCCCCACTGAATCCCTCTCTTCCTGTTCCCTAAGAGTAGCTGACAATATGCAACCTTGTTTGACCTTTATGGGTTCGCATTTTTTTCTATTGTGTGGCATTTTACACTGATAATCTTCATAGAAACTTTTAAGTATGTTTATAATTGTTTGTGGAATCCTACATTTCTACAGAGTGTCCCAAATATAACTGTGTTTGACCTAGTCAAAAGCCTTTTCATAATCGATGAAGATAGCGTATAAAAAACTGCTCAATGCCAGACTGTGATCAATTATTATTCTCTGATTAGTGCAGTTTTGATTCTGCTTAAAGTCAGCTTGTTCCTTGGGCAATTCTTGCTTCACCACTAAAACTATCTGCCCTAACATTATTCTGTAAAAGAACGTTGAGGTGGATGAGAGAAGAGTGATGCCCCTCCAGTTATTTTAATTTTTAAAATCACCTTTCTTTAGCAATTTAATCATCAATCCTTCTTTCCGCTCTTCCGGTTTTTCTCTTCCTTCCAGACTTTCTGAAATAGAGGAAGTAGCATTTTTACGGAGACTGACTTTTCTGCTTTTAGGATATTATCTGCGCCTGGGGTCTTCCTATTTTTTTGTTTGCTTTTGTGTTGCCTGTATTTTGTTTAATGTCGAAGACTCCAGTATGATGCTGGGATTTGGGTGCCCCTGGACAGTTTTGCATGCTCCACCAGCATCTTTGCAGGGAGTCCAGCAAAGTGTTCTCTCCATCTGCACGACTGGTCTTGATCCAACGTCAGCAGCTTATCGTTAGTGTCTCACTGATCTACCAGCACTCAATTTCTTTTCTGCTTACTGCTTTGTTATCTAATACAACTCCTTCATATCCCTTCCCCTCCTTCCCCCTTTTTCAAGTTTGTCTTTTCTTGTACTCCGTTTTATTTCTCTATCGTTTGCTGGTTATGCTGCTTGGGCCGCCGCAGTTTTCTGTCTTGATTCTCTCTCTCTTTCTCATGTTTTCTTTGCCCGTTGAGTTTCCACGTCCTGTCTCACAACTCTTTTTTTCTACGACTTTTGAAGCTACGCATGTTCTCACTCATCTCTTGATAGACGGTCTTAATTTCTTTCCAAGGAATCTGGGGTGGCCCCTAGAAATTCGAAGCGATTTCTTAGTTCAATTTCAAATTCTTCTCGCTTCTCTGGAATTTTGGCTTGTCAACGTCATATTGCTTGTTTCTTTGCTTAAATGTTTTGTTTGAAAGTGCAATTTTCATCTTACTCTTTGCTATAACGAGATGGTGATCACTGCTGGCATCTGCTCCCTTTTTATTCCTTATGTCGTTTAGTGATCCGTGGAAGCTTCTAGAAACTGCAAAGTGATCAGTTTGGTTCTGAATTATGTGATACGGTGACCTCCACATGACCTTGTTCCGTCCATAACTAGATCATGCTTCGCACAGAAATCAATAAAGAGCTCACCGTTTTCATTGACGTTATCCAACTCATGCTTACCCATGATCTGTTCAATACCATCGTTCTGCCTTCCTACTTTTCCATTTAAGTCTTCCATGACGATGATTATGACTCTGCTCTTTACTTTCTGCAGATGTTCATGCAGTAAAGTGTAATACTGGTCTTTGTTTTCTTGATCTGACTGAAGAAAGATGGTAACATTTTTTACATTTTTTCTAAAACAATTTTCTCCAATATTGGGTTCCATTTCAACATGCTGCTCTTAGATGACTTGTTCAGAATTAAAGCCATCTTTATGCTCCTATTTTATCTCTAGGTAAAGTAGAATAAAAGCAGAAATACCACATTTAGAGAAAATCTACAAACAAAAGCAGTTAACATGTTATCCAAGAAGGCGAGTTAAGATGGTTTGTCTACCTCCAGAGAATGAATCCAGACAGACCACCAAGACAATAAAACAAAGCAAAACCAATATGGGATAAACACAGAGGACGGCCTCGAAGATCGTGACTACAAAAAGGTAAACAGAGCCATTCAGTGACATGATTCTCTTTCAGAATTTGCATCTTAGCTGACTGAAGACTGAGAATTATTAGAAGTATCAGTTAGGAGTGTACACTCATACTTTACTTTTGTCAAAGTGTTCTAGATCTCTTTGTTCTGAATTGATACTTGGACGCAAGCGCACCCCTGAAATACGATATTTGGTATAATTGCCTTATGCCTTATTAACAAAGCAAATTAATGCAGAAGAAAACCAAGAAATCTGTACTGTACTGACGAAAACTATCGAATGACATCTGAAACGTGATCTTGTGGGGCAGTAAAGTACAATAGTACAACAGTATTCCTGTGGATAGTCTTCTCTAGAAGACACAACATGCCCCTGTTTGTAGTTTCCTTTGGAGAGTTAATGCAGTTCTACGAGGGCAAGCGGTTAGTTTGAAGACGAAACTCAAATTGTCTCCAGTAAAGCTCCCTCGAGAGGGTTAATGCAAGGACTGAGAACGTTGCGCATGATATTCTCGGGAAGGTTAATGGACAATACAGTCTGATCAACGCCATCGTAGATGGTCTGTTTGAAACAGTTTAAGATTCACCTTATAATGGAGAAATCGATTTTTTGTTATACTTGAGCTTTGTAGTTATAATGCCCTATTTACAAGATGCCCTGTATAAGGTGAAATCGCATATATTAACAGAGATCATGGGAAAGAAGTAGGGTACTGTCCATATTACATTATCTAGTTTCATGACGATCATAAACGTTTATTGAGTGCAGCTGAATATGATCTACAGATTGTTTTACGTCTCCTAGTTGTTCATCTAGTCTCTGCATTATCTTTGTCTTCCAACTATCTGATATGGTCTTATCGATTTCCGTTGAAATTTCTCTTAATTTCACTATATTTAGGTTTATAGTTTTCGCTTCTAGAAGATGAGTATTCTGCTGTACATCTGCAGCCACAATCTCACAGAAATGTTAGAGGATATTTTTAATTATTTCATAGGTGCTCGTATTAACCTGGAAACCAAGACTAACTGTAGCAATCTCTGGGTTCATATCGGGCAATCATTATATTACTATTTTATTACATTCTCGCTGTTCTTCATACTATCAATGATTAAGTGACTGGAATCCATTAAATTGACAATAAAAGTCATTTAATAGGTTAAGTTTTTGATTTTTATTTAATTTTCTCTACCGTTCTAGGAACATCATCACGAAACCTTAAGCTATGGATCTCCAATGCAAAAGTCATTTAGGTGATACAGCTTGTTTTGTAGTGCAGCAGATTTTATGGCTTTGGCAGCCACAGCTTAGAGAATTACAGCTGCTACCATTCTCATGCACAATATAACGGTGGTCCTTGGTTTTTGTTACAGATATTCGGCAATTTTAAATTGCCGAGATGCTGTGATGACTGTATCAGCCAGAATTGCAGTCTCACAACCTTATTAAGCCAAGATAAATTTAAGGCAAACCAAATGAATCGTTAGTACAGTTCACAGATTTCCTTTTTATGCAATTTTTACAAGCTAAATAATGAACAGTTCAACTTTCAAAAATGTTTAGAAGGCTGTTTTTACTACCTTCTTCTTCCCTCATGAAGCTCGGAACTGATTGCATGGTTGTTAGTTGTGATTCTTGAACTTGCTTCCGACAGACTGACGTAGTGGATTAGAAGCTGGACTTCTAGACAAGCTGTATGCTGATTAACTCCTCTCGGTTTGTTATATTGAATCTTTCCTCGGATTAGATTTGCTGTAGACTCCCACAGCTCGTAAAAGGGCGTAAATGCTTTACAAAGCCGTTTGGCTTTGGCTGCAGCAACTTGAATTGTGGTAGCTTCTTGACGAGCTTTTCTGTCTTTATTTGTCTTTTATGCAGACTTGTCTTTGGATCCCTTCTATTGAGGTGGAGACGAATGGACATGTCCTTCAGGTACACTTTTTTGACGCAAATTTCCTTTTTTTTTGTTCTTTAAACATTTCAACATTGGCGTGGATGCGATTGATACTTGATACTTGCGACTGATCCCTGTGACTGACACTTGCGACTGATACTTGCTTCAGTTGTCATGAAGGCGGACTTATAAACTGTGCTACGACCAATGGACACAAAACTAATCTCATCGACGTGGATTTAAGTCGGTGTGTCCTAAGGCGGATTTGCTTGGCTGGTGCTCTCGTGTTGTGCCTTTCTAGCGGACTTGTAATTGTAAGTTGAATCCCAGAGCGGATTCGTTCTTGGTTGAGTTTGATAATGCTTGTGGTGCAGCGGTCGTTAAAGATCCTTGGAACTTGCTGGTACTTGATAATTGCTTTGAGTTCTTGGTTGTTCACTTTGCAGCAGCACACGAGATTGCTGCATTAAGTTTATTCCAAAAGCAGCCATGTCGTCCATCTTGTTGGTGTGAAGACGATTGGGTTTTGCACCTGCATGCGTATCTTTTGTGTTGGTGGTAGATCGCGTCGCTTTTCTGCACGTACTCATATGGCGTGGATGCAGGTTGGTAGAAGAATTTTCCGACGGTAAAAATATAAACGAACTGATGTGGAGAAGGAAGTGCTTGAAGGCGTTTTTCTTTCTTTCGATGTAGAAAACGAACAGAGATGAAAGTGAACACGTATCAGAAGATTCGTTTTCCGTGTTTACTCCAATGATACTTTAATGGAGCGACAAATTGAGTTCGAGCGTTTAGCAGAGATTTTGAATATTTCTTATGAACGTGCTTTTCACATCTACATTCTACGAAGCACATAATGCTGATCAATGTGGCAACTTCTTCAACATGGATATCCAAGTTGTTCTAATGATGTAACGTAGAAGATTCTGGAAAATTTAGTTATGCCCTCAACTGTGATAATCTCGACAATTCTAGAAGAAATCTATAAAAAGACCGACAGTTAACTCAGTGAAATAATTGAGAAAAATACATTGGATCTGTGTTTTGGATTATTGAGAACGTTTTAATACAGTAAACTTGCAACTTTTATGTTAACAATGTAAAAGTCCGCTTTAAAAAGCAAAAATCCAGGTGGAATTGAACTTAAACAGCAGAAAATTTAATTTTACTCGGAAACGATGCATTTGGCAAAAATATACAAATATTCCTGTTTCTGAAAGAATATTTTAGGCAATTTCAAAATTGATCTAAACAAATCTCTTAAACTTGAATTCTATCAGTTAAGAATAACTGTGATAATCCAAAGCTGAAAGCAGCCTTAAGAGCACTCTAGAATCATTGATCTAACTTAATGAAATTACCTTGAATTTTATAATCAATACCTTTAAGTTGGATACTGATTATTGATTAAATAACAGTTTACTATCGTTTTCCTTGTAGATTACTCGTAGAAAATTAGATAAATTGGCAGCTTTTTAATTAGTGAGGACGCTTCTCGGTTATTTAAAAATTTCTTATTTGCATTTTATAAAAAAACAAGTCTGGAAGTTATTAACTTAATTTAATAAACGCACAGCCTGTTTTTTCGATGTATTTATTTAGTATTACCATTAAGGTTATGAAAATTCCACAATCAATACTGTGCCTTCTTCATTTAAATGTTTTTTACTAATATACCATGATCTGTAAAACCTTTACAATATTTAAAACGCAAAAAATGCCACAAAAAATTTTAATTAAAACATTTTGAAATTTAGTTAGAAAGATAAACATTTTTTCCTGCTGTTTATCTATCAGTGTGCTAGATAAATGATATTTAGTTGGATGTCCATTTAAATGATGTGATCCACGTAATCAGGGAATGAAATCAGCGTTTCTAGTTAATAATATTTCTGCATCCATTTGCGATATTAAATGTCCTGATACGAAATAAACCATAAATACGAACGGTCTGTGCGATATATTAAATTAGTAGAAATGGCCTTTCGGTCTCTTGTTTTGTAACACGACGTCCATTTCCATCGTTGTCCGGAAACTGCAACTGAAATGTAACTCGGCACGCTGGTGTTTTCCAGTTTATGGAAATGGGAGGGATTACATACATACATACATGTACACGTACAGGCAAACAATTAACGAGGCAGCAATCATTTTATTTATACTATTATATAAAATAATATTCTCGTTTTGTCCAGAATGGCCGGTAATAACTATTGTTACACATAAATCGCGTTCCATTACTTCCATAATTACGTCATAATTACTGAGGTAATGGAAAACCGTCATTGTTTTGTATGTGTATGTACGTGTGTATAATAGTAAATGGAGCGACAATGGCGTCCTTTATGAACCCAATTATTACACAGATTTGATAATTAATCGCATCGCTATACGTATAGAAAGTTAGGACACCTTTCTTGTCGCGAAAATTGATTGCCGTTTTTGCTGCCACAGTTTCAATCGCATTGGAAATTGTGTGTCGCCGAAAATTACAGCCCGGATTTGCATGTACTTTACTGTGTTCAACCAAATAGTTTTGCTTTAATGAAACTCTACAACAGCTACGTTAATTAATAGTTGTGAATATAAATCACGGTCTTGTGTTTTAAAATAAAAAAAAAGTTCCCAATTAGGAAAGAGAAGTGCCTATCAAAATACACTTCAGTACGTAACGAGTATATAAAACAACCCCGACAGGTCATTAGCTAACTTGTTAGGGTGACGGAAGTTTCCCCAAACCGCAGTGCCCAGTGGGATAAAAATAAATGCACGACTTATAATTGGTGTTGGGAGTAGTGACGGTTGGTGTGAATAATTAAGGAGGGTATCTCCTTTCAATTTAACGGAAATAATGCAAACTTGATTTGTAATTCAATTAAACGTGACTTGTTTAGTTTGTTTTTAATGTGTTTGTACACAATTCCTAGGTCACGCTCGCTTATAATCCATTCTTAGTACACATTAGTTCTGTGTGGTAGACGGACCCTGTAGTTGAGTTTGCACTGTCTTTGACAGCCTGCTGGCACATCCTCTCTGCTTTGCAGCCCAACGGACGTCCATACTCAGGCCCCTGAGATTTTATATTCACAAAGTGCTTTCGTCCTGGAGGCTCTCAGAAATCAAACGATCTCGCAAGAACTAGAATTTTCCTTGGAACTTGAAAACTCACAAGAATTTAGTCCTGAGTAAGTCCTGATTTAGTAAGAACTCAAAATTTTGTTAAAACCAACTTAGTCTAGGAGTCTACAGAAATGTCAGATTTTACAGAAATGTGGACTTTTAAGAGCCTTCTTACAGAATTCAAAACAGATTGTACTGTCGTTTGAAGAAGAAGAAAAATAGTTGTCCATTGCTTTGGTTTTTCAAACAGGGTACTTTGATTTTAATAAGATCATTTTAACGTCCCTCATTGATTAATTCTGTCCATTTATGAATTTCCAAAACTGAGATATACAAAATATTTTTTATTTCTTGCCTACTTGTAAAAAGTTTCTTTTGTATTTGCAACGCCAGCAGATCAAAAGTTAGGAGTTCAAATTTATGATCTTTGGACCATCATAGTAAGTCAATCGCAATGTGGATTTCCTTAGCACAAGATGCAAGTAGGTAGAGATGAAGTATCAGATGTCACGTCTGAAATGAAAAAGAACTCTGAGCAAAAATTTCAATTGCATTGGGATCCCTATTGCGTGACTCGTTTGGTATCAAACAGGCTCACCAGTCCCTGCTCGTTTTTTTACTTAAATCACAAACATTTTTATGCCCAATAAAACATCCCGTTCCGGAAATATTAAACCTCAAGTGAAACTCTCTCTACTAAGTCGACCAATTGCTTTCAGTAATTTAATTTTCCAGAAATCCCTAGCTGCATTTACGAATATCATCATCTAATACAGAAACAATTCCATCCATTTAGTAAAGATTCTGCTCTTGGAATCGACATGCCACTAAGAAAAATGTTTTGTCATCTCTTCCCCAACAGTTTCTGACTCTTTCTTAATCTAGAAATGTAAAACTCAGACTTTTTAAATTTGCTCTGACTCAATCGCATTGTTTTGTCCTCTGGATATTTTCTGTTAACATGGTCTAAGAGTTTATCATGATCTCATGATCATCATTATCAACAGAGCTCAGTACGTGAGATTTTCATAAGATCAACATGTCAGCAAAACGATAAACTCAGTAGAGAGATCATTCAGATTTTCTGTGCTATATCTACATCGTCACAAACCTAAGAAGACATCTTTTGAGGACCTGAGAAGCTTTTCCTTTTTTTGCCTTAGACAAACTTAATGGCGCATCCTTCAATTTTGAAGACATCTGTAACAGCAACATTTTGCTATCTGGCAGATTGAATCTTCTTCATTATGCAGATGTACATAAAAGGAGTCTTTTACTGCTTGATGGAGCATAGGGCCAGAAACAAAATCTTCCATCGGCTATCGCCTTCACCTGCTGCCAACTTTTTCATTCTCCTGGCCTCCCTAAGCATGGACCTCCTCCAGGTAATTCGTGGTCGATCCTGTGCTCTCCTACCCTAAGGATTCCAGTCGAGGGCTTGTCGTGGGATTCTCTCCGACTCTTGTTTCACCACCACTTCCTTGCCAAAATCTGCTTGGTAATTGGTTTCTGATGCGTTTTATGCCAAAGCTCAGCATTAGTAATAGTGTCTGGCCACCACATTCTCATTATATCTATAAGGCAAGGATTAATGAAAACTTGCAGTTTATTTTCTATGTCTCGGTTTACTTTCGACGTCTCGAAACCAAACAGAAGGACGGACTTGACGTTACTGTCAAAAATGCAAACTTTGTATTCAAATGAAATTATCGAGACCACCATATGGGTCGAAGTTGTGCTTTCCCAATCTTGATCTCAAAGTCCCTGCTTGCTTCTCCATCCTTTGTCACCATACGACTAAGCTGGCAAAATTTCCCACCTGCCCAATAACCGTTCAAGTGCCGAATGATTCAAATTATTGATTTCCTTAGTTTGTTTGCAATTTTTATGCGCATGACTATGCTTGCTGCTTTTAGATTGAAAACAAAAACTCGATACTGGCGGCACAAATCGTCAGCAAAGTCGAGATCTTCAAGGCTCTTATTTAATCAATTTTGGTTGATGACTCTTCTCATCAGAAAAGATCCTTGCCTTCACCCAGACTTTATGGTTGTAGGTTCTAAGAGCTTCTCTTTATCTTCTACTTGTAAAATACAATCTTTGTACATGGCGTGAACCATCTTTAGTATCTTCTGGGAAATTCCAAATTCTTCCATTGACAAGTCGATGAACAGTAAGTAAAGCCGAGGTTGGAACTCAATTTGCTCAATGATGATTCTCAAAGTGATGATCCGTACACGTAACCGTAACCCAGATTGCTCCTGCCTTAAACGTCTCTCCACATGCTCTGCTATACGAGTTAAAAGCATCCTGGCGAGAATCTTGATAGATACTGAGAGCAGCATGAACCCTCTCCAACAGTGGCGATTCGCTGGGTCACCTTTCTTGGAAAGCTTAATCAAAACTCCTTTATTCGATTCTGTAGGCATGGTTTCACTATCTTATATTTCTAGTATCTTAGCTGACCATTCTGGATCAACTTTCAGTGCCTCTGCTGTTACGTTTTCAGCCTTTGGAGCTTTTTCTAAATTAAGTTGACTCTGGATTTCTTCAAATTCTTCTTGTTTTTCCTCCATTTCCTCTGCTAAGCGTTGAGGATTTAGAACTTCTTGGAAGTGCTGTTTCTACCTTTCTATTTGCTCCCTTTATGTAGTAAGAAGTTGATCCCTTTCGTTTTTTTTCAGGTTATTACTGACGAAGCAATTTTTGTTTGGCAATATCTTCACGATCCTATACAGTTCTTTAGAATTACCAGCATTAGCTGCTAGCTGATGATTATAGTGTCTTTTATCTTTTCTTAATTTCCGTTTCGCTCTTTAGCCTCCACTTTTTCCGTTCTAGTCTCATTGTTGTTCACGCCTGCCTTTGCTTTTCTCCTATCCTCTATTGTCTTCCATGTATCTTCTGACTCCCACTCTTACCTTCTTTTTTTCTCTAAATTCCAACAATTTTTTGCAACTTTTAATATAAGAATCTCGAACTCTAATCTAGGATCGTTTTACCACGGGCGCTTCTCCCTCGGTTTCTTTATTTGCGATTGATTCCTCAATTCCAGCTTGAACTCTCTTTTCATGATTTCTATTCCAAGTTTGGATAGATTAAACTTCCGTTTCCGCGCCATAAACGTTTTTGGTGTTGCTGCGATTTTACGACGCATTTCGGCTGTGACTAGGTGGTGATCTGATCTGATCTCCTATTTCTGACATCCAATAGAGACGTTCTCCATTTCTTGGTCGATTTGATTTTCAATTCTGTGTGACCAGTTCTATGAGGAAATAGAATCCCTCCAATGACCAATTTAAAAGTTCTACACATATTAACCAACCTTTCTCCATTGTGGTTTATATCTCGTAATCCATTTTTCCCATCACTGCTTCTATCCCTCAATTTTCACTTCCCATTTTTGCATTCATGTCATCTGCAAGAATCACTATATGATTTTTCTTAATTCTTGTCATAACCCTATGTAATTTCCCACAGAAACTGTCTTTTTTTCCTCTTCCGCTTCTTCAGTAGGGGCGTAACAATTTACTAACGTAATTGGTCTCACCTCAGTGTTAGATCGAGCTACTATGATTCTTTCTGAGATAGGCTTCCATCCCTTTACAATTTTCCTTGCTTTATTTGTAAGTAGAATGCCAACTCCCTCCGAGTGATTTACAGCGTCTTACCTTGAGATCTAATTTCTCCAAAACCAGCGAGATTAATCTCACTGAGAGCCGAGATTTCCAGTTCATAACTTTTCATTTGCCTTATCACCTCTATTAGCCTTCCTGTATCTCACATTGTTTGTACATTCCACAGTCCAAGTAGTTTAGTCCGTTGTTTCATGCCGAAAGCCGTTTCCAAACGATCAGTCCGGTTTCTCTTCATTCTGGTTTCTGTGATTTGTTGGACTTCGGTGTGCCGGTTATCGGCCGATAACATCGGCAGTGGGGCTGCCACTTTAAGCACCTTAAAGCCAAGCCAGACTAACCTTGATTTTCTGTAAGGGTATGTTTCTCTTAGCCATCTAGCCCGGTTTTAAGGCGCCGGGTACCCACCCTCTGCTATCCGCGTTGGCTGCTAAGCATTGTCCAGGGTGATTACTGGACATTCCTCCGCATTTACAGCCTAGTGTCTGTGGCGAACACTAGAACACAGAGACCTTCACACTTGAACCCCACATAAAACGAGTGAGTGTCGGAAAACTATTTGAGAATTGTCTTACCGCTATATTAAAGACAAGGACTCAGATATGGTTTTTGCCGGAACAGTAACAGCCTACGGCACATTCAACGCCGCCACTGACTCGGCGGCCTATTGGATGTCCTTGGACACCCGGGCGCAGCACCAACACGAGCCATCGAAAAATTCCAACAACACACGAAGCACGCTCCACTTCACCAGTCTACATCCTCCAGGTCACAGAGAAATTAATTTCTTTACGGCCAGCCACCTTCGGTGGCATTTAGCATTGAACAGCAACAGATATGGTTTCAATATGATGGCCTTTTAGGTTTCTTGATCTCGATCCTCTAGATTTTCATTTGTGAAGCTACACGTTTACTTGTTTGTCTGCTGTATTCTGGGTCGTTTGAGCAGTGATCTCTATTTTAGCCAGAGTAGCTTAATGATCATTACTTTGCGGCGCGGCGGTAAAAGTGGCACACGGCTCGAATTCGAAGATGGTGGTTTCTCGGTTTGATTAATGACAGAGACGCCTTCTTGCAGTTGTGGTTGCAGCCGCACGTCTGTATTATTGGGTTTATGTGAGGAAGGGCCCACTCGAATGCCGAAAGGATTAACGGCTGGAAATTATCCTGATTGAACGATTTTGTAGATTTAAAGAAAGAAATAGGCTGTTAGGGATTTGTGGTAATTATTTTTGTGCAAATGACGATTGTAATTTCGAGGATGTGCTTCAACTCTAGCATCAAGTTATTGGTATTACCAAGAAAGATTAGCGGGAAATCTCTGTGGTTTCTCTCCGGTTTTCTTCTGTGGACTTGGAATCGAATTTGAAAGGTTTTGAGCACGTGCCTTCTATTTTGTTTCCACGTATTGACCACGCATGAATTTTAAGTGCGTATCTGCAGGCAGAATTTCCATCGGGTCGCAAACTTTTATTTAGGGGTAGTAGCAACAAGTTGAAGACAAAACTTATTACGGTATTATAGTTAGGAAAGGAAAGTCTTTTCTTGTTATTTTCATACACAAAAGTATTAGCTTGTGTCCTTCGAGAATAATTTATTTTGAAGGTAAGAGAAGAAACTTCAAACTGCATACAAAAATATTTCAGGCACAATATGACTCGGTTTTTGTTTATTTCTGTGGAAATTATAAACAAAGTCGTATCGCCAATATCTAAGAATTTATGTTGCAAGTTGATCAGATCAATATAAGCAACAGACACGGGACGGTTAACTTTGATAATCTAGAAAGTTTAAATGTGAGGTTAGACTGAAAGACAGATGTGCCTGACCGTTCTATTACTGTTCTATTCCTACCAACAACTAGTCTGTGCATGTAAGTTATTAACCATCAATCGACCCCAATTTCGAAAAATCGCCAGAAAAAAAAACTAGAAACTGCCACATCAGCGTCCTGCATAAAATTGGGACCTCAACGGCGGCATTTTTATTTCAAACTTGTAGTGAAGACTGGGTTCGTTTAAAATGGATGGAAATAAAAAGAGAGAGATGATTAACCCCAATCTATCAGTTAACAGGGTAATCACAGGAACGAATCCCCCACAATAAATCTGCACTTTTTTTCCTATTCGTCCATGTGCTTTATTTTACTCCACTGTCTGCGCTAAATACGATTGCGCTTTTCTCCAGGTTCCGTGATTAGTTTTCGCAGGCCAAAACTACAAACTAACTAATCGTGCTCGTACCATAAAAAGAACATAACCTAAAAATAAAAAGCGCCCGAGTAATTTTTCAAAAGGTAAACTGATGGTCAGGAAAACGCTAATAAATTTTCTTTAAAAAACGTTTCGTGTAACATTTTTATAAACTTTGTATTTTTAATATCCGGTTTCGGCTTAATTTCGCTAGAGTTAAACGAAACGAAAAAGGAGAGTCGGGCAAAATAATATTTTAAAATATAAAATTCACAATATGCAGATGTTGAAGGGGGCTGAAATTCCAGTACATCAACGGAATGATTCTTCCGTATCTCTGTATAAGTCGGCTGTTAAATTTTATGCTTGAAGTTAGGAGTGCGCTCGTTATTCCTGTTTCAACGTTTGTTTTTTGCCATTATACAAGTCGAAGCCCCCTCCAAATCTTAAATGTCTACTTTTGGTTTAAATTATTTTCATCTGAAATTCAAACAGAAATGTATAAAACATCTCCGTTTTACCAGCAATTAAATTTTGGATACGTAATAATACGACATGAGAGGGAAATTGTGAAAAACGATTTTCTGTACGCGGGTCTGTGTCTCTGTGTTTTTCGCACTGGAACAAATCGTTAATTAGTCCTTTCGAATTATAACGAGCTCCCAAACAAAGTTTTCCAGGACGGCGGAGTTAACAGATTTCGCGCGACACGTGAAAAAAATTACCCCCTGCTTTTGATAATCGAGCTCGTTAAAACGTCTACTGTATGGTATAGTAAACTAAGGGCTGAAACTAAAATTAGCGCCCTGCTCGAGGATCGAGCTGGTTTGGGATGCCTCGGCCGATTAAGGAAAAACTTTTGAAAAAGTTTGCCTATTACACGAAAGCCCGCGATTACGCGTTACTTTAAACTTTTTGTTTCACGTGGGCACATTTAAAGCGACATTTCAGCAGTTAAAGTAATTCGAGTGGAACTTTCGTGCATCGTAAAAATTCGTGAAAAGTGCCAAAAACATCTCAAAGTACCAGTTGTAAAAGCTAATGTCCGGTGTAATTGTTATTCTCATAGGGGTGATGCAGCTCGGTTCCTGTTGGAACGCCCTGATTTAAGGGGATATACCCGCTAAGATTGCCAAAACGACTTCTTCACTGAAATCTATTACTTCATATTTTCTTTGAATATTGGACTTTCCAGGCAGTTCTACACGCCCATTATATCATATCTCACGTTTCCGTTTAGCTTCTTACGTTTTTTCCCCAAAAATTGTTTACTTAGAAATTAGATATAAAATAGCTGCTGGAAAGAAATTTCCAATTTAAAAGAAATGAGGCAAACTCAAAATATTTACATCTTGTTGAACAAAACACGTCAAGAGATGCAAAAATATAAATAATCTTCAGCCCAAATGGATGTTAAAATAGTCACACATAAAGGTCCTACAACAAAATGCACCGAACGCGTCAATTGGTGGATGTTTCCTCTATTAGTAAAAAATTTAGTTGTTTGCTATAGCGTACTCTCTACCATCGCAATGGCCTAGAACGTACAATAAAAATTTAAAAATGACTACTACTCTCTTCCATCTCCAATAAGTCTCTATCAGTTCTATCTTTGGTGTGAATATATACAAGGAATCCTTATAAAATGAACATTTAATGGAAGAGAGGGCTCTATATAGTGCAAACACAGGATTTGTTTACTCTTACAGAACCTCTAAATATTTCTAATATCCAATATTAAGTATCGAAGTAAATTAATTCAAATTTCTAGATAATTTAGATTTCGCAAGGGATTCGAACCCACATCTCTGACACGCCGTTAATTGCTCTACCAATTGATGTTGTTCTGCACTTTAAGTTGTGTTTCTTTTCTTATTTGCGACTAAGTTTCTGAATTTACCTTTTTTCTAATAAACAAACTCAGTGGCGCCTTTGCAAGTAGGAGTTTAGTGTATCGAATTTGAGTTTTTCTAAATTTTGATAAAACACAGACTTGGAATCTTTTTTTACCCTAAATACCTAAATCTAAAAATATAGAAATTTAACGTTAATGAAACCTCATGTAAAGATTTGCGATTGCAACAACTACATCAAATAGTAAAAACCAAGAAACGTAAAAATCAGAGACACACAAAGATTACTTAACAGTCGCTTCTTAAGGTTGCAAATATACGCTCTAAAGGAGCTCACAATCTTTCTCTAAAAACATTTTTTAAATGGCAAAGCCAACACGAGATTTCAAAATCGCAGTGTTGCCGATAACTAGACTTTAGTACAATTTCCAAGTGTAATTTAAATTTCATAGTTTTCGAGGATTTCCACAGTTTCGAAGGACGGAAAAATGGAGCCTACGACGGTGTATCCCAGGTGATAGGATGAAAGATAGATCCTTACGCCGTAGATGAATAATTCTGTTGACGGCGAGACCAGATCAGATTTTTTTGCTCCTCGGAACAGGCTGTAAGGATAGAACACAACTGTGAGATCAAAAAAAGACAGGTCGGAAGCATCCCACTTACCCTCAAACTGTTGAGGCTTGTCGCACGAAAAATCAACAAATTTAAAGAACTGTAGTTTACTAACAACTAAGTACCGTTTTCGTTCCCTTTCCATTTTAATATCAACCTCTTCCAGAACCGGTCACTACTCCGATTTTAAAAAGACCACAAATAAAACTAAAAAACGGAAGAAATACCCGGTGTGTCGCCCAATAACAATAATTAAGCGTGAAGATCTCATCTACCTAAATGATAGAAAAGAAACATTTTCCGAAGCAAAAGAAGGAAGTTGACCTCACAGTATTAACAAAACAACTTTCACCATCTCTCTACCGAGAGAAGACTCAAAATAATTTAAGAAAACACACTGAAAGTGCAGATGTAACAACCATATGGAACGGTGGTGAAAAGCAACCGTTACACCATTGATGAGAAATCTCTTTTGGAACGAATTCTCAATAGAGAACCAAAGATCATAAACCTTCTTTGCGTGACTGCCGCTGAGCCTTAAATAACGTTTACTGATGTTTATTCTAGTTCCAGTCTATAAGCACCACTTCTTATCCTTATAAACAATCAGCTACAATGTATTTGAAGACTGCAATAACCTGTTTGGAAACAGAAGTGGTTCGTTCTAATTTTTCTGTAAAAGGAACAATTATTTTAGTACAGAATCCGCACCATGGTGAGCTTTTCTTTGCTTTTGTTTAACGGAAGCCATTAAATTGACCAACACTGATTTTGGGGTTTGGGGCAGTTTTGACTTGATATGTTTTGTCGGGTCCTCCTTGGATTTTGGACAACTTTGCACCTTCATATTTGATGCTTTTAAATAGTCTTAGGGGACATTGTCAGCATGACCAATGAAACTGACATTGTTCTTCTCTAAAACTCCCTTTGTGACGATGTTTGTTGAAGAAAAGGGATCAACTGCTTGTGTACCCATTGGCAAATGGAATAATATAAGGGGTAGACAGTTCTACCTCCGAAATTGCCATTAATATCAACATTTCCTTTAGGAACTTTGTATGACATCTTCGAGATCACTTTCAACACCATCGTTATGATAGTATTGCATGTTACCAGCGCAATAGCTGCTGTAACGTAAAGTAAGACTCGTCATACATGACCACCAGACAGTCGTTGGAAGGTTCTAAAACTCCTTGACAACCTTTCTCTCTTTCCCCCGGACATTTTTCGAGCACTGCAATCTGATCCAGATTCAGGTTTTCGAGTAAGTTTTTGCCTTGATCCTCTGTTTTGTACGATCTTCTATAGTATAACACGAAATCTTCATCTTGAGAAAATTATTTATAGTATACGATCTACCTTGATCCTTTTCTTCAAATAGAAATCGTTAATGACAGTTTTCTATTTCCAATTTGACGTGCTTAGAAAAAGCAATTAGGCTAAACGCACCTAAATGCGTCCAGCTCCAAAAGCCCACCGCCTAATGAATTATTGTTTTATAAATAAATTATAGCGACTCAAATAACTGCGATTTTTAGTTCAGTATTATCTACTGTCCTTGGTTTTAAGTATTATGTTACATTCATTCCAAATAAATAAAAATTATATGTCAATTACTAGCTTTTAATTACTTTCGGAAGACAAGAAATTCTTGCATTCCAGATAAATCTAGTCATTGTTTTTAACTTTATTCGTGACACTTGGATCTCTTTCATTCTCATATCTTGCATTAATTCAAGTATTTTATCAAGTTTCGCGCTTTTTTCCTCACTGCTTTGTTTAGTTGGCGTTCTCGTAGTCTTTTTACTTTTTTCTACTCTTCAAAAAAGGCTCAGTTTATTCTTCATTTTGGCTTCTCCTTCTCTTATCACTATCATCTGTCGAGTCACTGTCCATTTATGTCAAAATGTAGCTTCTTTTCTCCCAATGTTATTGTTTGGTTTGAATTTACTTCTTTAAAAAAATTATTCTTGAACCGGTCCTGTTCACAATTTGTCTACGTTCATCTTATCTTTTACTTATCGCTGCGCAAAAAACCAGACACCGATCAATCGATCGAAGGTCTGATCTTTATCAGCTGTATTATTGTTCTTTACTTACTACTCTTTGTATTGATTATCCTGTACCTCTGTGTGCAGTGATCACTGGTAATTCTCTAGAAATTTGAGTTTGATCACAGAGCGAAATTACACTCAGCTCGTGCGGATAGTCGGTAGATTCAATTTATCATAACTGCTACATATATTCTGAGTTCTCCTCTAGAGAAATTCAGTGGTATGCTACCCTAGGTAAGGGTAAGCTATTTCAGGGTTAGACGTAAGCAAGCATTTAATGATGTAGGAAATGCACGATTGCAGACCTCAACAGTAAGAGGTTTGGTTCTTCTTCAAAGAAGTTCAATTGCAGACCACTTTAGGTGATCTGCAAGGACAACGCCTTGCTGTGAGCCACTGCAGATGACTTAGTGATGAGTTAGACCAAATTGTAGGTCACATCATCCAACTTGATTTAAGAAGATACCCCTTTGTGGGTTATCGCAGGTTGTTTAGTGGTGAAGGGAGTTTGACTGTGAGCCACGATGGAAAGACGGTCAGATGTAAAGCAAACCTCGACTTGAGGTTACTATAGATGGCCTAGTGGTGAGAAAAAATTGATTGTGGGCAGAACTGGATGTGAATAGGGCATATCGTAGATGAGCCTGCTGCTGCAATAACGTCAAAGAAAAGAAAATCACAGTTGAATTTAAATCTTTTAGAAAAGTTAATGCAGAGCAAAGCTCAACCTTGGACTTTCGTTCGTGGTTCCATGCATGGCGCAGCCTGACTTAAGCTCTCTTAAGAAAGTTAATGGAGGACTATGCTCGATTCGTAATCGCTTTTAACTTTCCTAAGATTGGGTAATATACCTTAGTTCTTTTAAGAAAAATCATCTACGGCAAAAACCGATCTTGAGCCACGTTTTGTCTAAAGCCCTGGAACTCGAAAATTTGAAAATTTAAAAGCTTGAAAACTTGGAAATTTTAAAACTGGAAGTTTTGAAAGCTGGAAGGTTTGAAAGCCCAAAAGCTCGAGAACTAGGAAACTTGAAAATTTAGAAACTTTAAGAGTTGGAAACTTGAAATTTTAAAAGCAGGAAACCTCGAAACCTCTAGAAGTTGAAAACTCATAAACTTCAAAACTCGAAAATCTGAAGTCAAGCAAGTAAAACCAAAAGCTCGAGAATTGGGGAACTTAAAAGTTGAAGCTTGAAAATTTAGAAACTTCAAAAGTTGGAAACTTGAAATCTTAAAAGCCGACAAGCACGTAAAACCAAAAGCTCGAAAACTGGGAAACTTCAAAACTTAAAACTTGAAAGCTTAATAACTTGAAAACTCGAGAACTCAAAACTTAAAAATGTGGAAGCTTCAAAAGCTGGAAACTTGAAATCTTAAAAGCTGGAAAACTCGAAAGCTCTAGAACTTGGAAACTTGAAAACTTAAAGTCTTGAAAGCTGGTAAGCACGAAAGCGCAAAAGCTCAATAACTAGGAAACGTGAAAGCTGAAACTTGAAAATTCGAAAACTTGAGAATTCGAAAACTTCAATAGTTCGAAACTAAAAATCTTAAAATCTGGAGAACTGGAAAACTCGAGAACTTGAAAACTTGAAAATTTGAAAATGCGAAATCTTGAAAGCTGGAAAGCTCAAAGGTCTAAAATCTCGAGTACTGGGAATCTTGAAAACTTGAAACTTGAAATTTTGGAAACTTCAAAAGTCGGAAAATTTCTGTCTTAAAAGTTAAAACTCAAAAACTCAAAAACTTGAAAACTCGTAAACTTAGAAATTTTAAGTCTTGAATGCTGGTAAGCTTGAGAACTGGAAAATTAAAAAACTTGAAACGCTGAATCTTTGAAGACTTAAAAATTTGAAAACTTCAAAAGTTGTAGACTTGAAATCTTAAAAGCTTGAAAACTCGAAACTCTAGGACTTGAAAAATCGAAAACTTAAAAACCCGAAACTTGAAAGCTTGAAGTTCTGAAATCTGGAAAGATCGGAAGTCTAAAATTTCGAAGACTGGGAAGCGTGAAAACTTGAAACTTAAAACTTTGAAACTTTGAAAACTAGGAAATTTGGAAACTTAGAAAGTTGGAAACTTGAAATCTTAGAAACTGGAAAGCTCGAAATCTGGGAAACTTCAAAACTTAAAACTTGAAAACTTAATAACTTAATAACTTGAAAACTCGAGAACTCAAAACTTAAAAATGTGGAAGCTTCAAAAGCTGGAAACTTGAAATCTTAAAAACTGGAAAACTCGAAAGCTCTAGAACTTGGAAACTTGAAAACTTGAAGTCTAGAAAGCTAGTAAGCACGAAAGCGCAAAAGCTCAGAAACTAGGAAACGTGAAAGCTGAAACGTGAAAATTCGAAAACTTCAATAGTTCGAAACTTAAAATCTTAAAATCTGGAGAATTGGAAAACTCGAGAACTTGAAAATTTGAAAACGCGAAATCTTGAAAGCTGGAAAGCTCAAAGGTCTAAAATCTCGAGTACTGGGAATCTTGAAAACTTGAAACTTGAAATTTTGGAAACTTCAAAAGTTGGAGAATTCCTGTCTTAAAAGCTAAAAAACTCAAAAACTCTAAAACTTGAAAACTAGTAAACTTAAAAATTTGAAGTCTTGAAAGCTGGTAAGATTGAGAACTGGAAAATTAAAAAACTTGAAACGTTGAATCTTTGAAAACTTCAAAAGTTGTAGACTTGAAATCTTAAAAGCTTGAAAACTCGAAACTCTAGGACTTGAAAATTCGAAAACTTAAAAACCCGAAACTTGAAAGCTTGAAGTTATGAAATCTGGAAAGATCGGAAGTCAAAAATTTCGAAGACTGGGAAGCGTGAAAACTTGAAACTTAAAACTTTGAAACTTTGAAAACTTGGAAATTTGGAAACTTAGAAAGTTGGAAACTTGAAATCTCAGAAACTGGAAAACTCGGAAGCTCTAGAACTTGAGAACTTGAAA